>JARJDX010096829.1:0-25255 GCA_030264735.1 Gymnusa sp. GC000175
AATTGTTGTTAAAAGCCTAAATATGAATTTTTGTGGTGATATCTTTAATAGTTTTTGAGAAACCTTGCCCACAAAAAACGGCTACACACACACACACATCCACACAGACATTTTTTAATTTTGGTCAATTCTTGTTCAGGGTACCCTAAAAGGTGCATTGCCTCTAAAATCTCAACTTTTTTTTGCACGATTACAATACTTTATCTTTATGATAAAGTAAAAAAAAGGAAAAAGTCAAAAATTTGGATAAAAGTGTCAAAATGTAAAGAAAAATGGCAACCTAAAGGAAAAGTTAAAATCTAAATAAAAGTGTCCAAATCTAGTAAAAAGTTAACATCCTGAGTAAAAAATTTAAAAATTAAAAGAAAATGTCAAAATCTTAAGAAATATCTTAAAAATCTTAACAAAAGTGTCAAAATCTTAAGAAAAATGTGAAAAAGCTGAATGAAAAAAGTTAAAAATCTAAACAAAAATATCAAAAAACCTAAAAAAAAAACGAAAATAATCTGAATTAAAATATAAAGTAAAATGTTAAAAACCTAAGGAAAGACGCTAAAATTCTGAATGAAAACGACAAAATCTAAAGAAAAATGTTAAAAAGCTGAAGGAAAATTTAAGAATTTGAAAAAAATTGTCAAAATCTTAGGAAATATGTAAGTTTTCATACTTTCGGGTTTAAGTCGCGTATTTTTATTGGTTGTTGTCAACGTTTCGCTCGCCATTGCAGGGAGCATTCTCAAGGCGAAAAGGTCCGATCACTGAAGACCTTGTTCGATAGGACTAAAAGAATTAGTGGGGATGGGCATTTAATGATGAAAACAAATATTTGCAGGTATTGGAGATTTAAAAACCAAGCTCCGATTTAAGTAAATTCTAAATTAAAGTAAGTCTTATTTTATTGAGGCTATAGTCGTCATGTTTTCAAACTAACTCTGTAGCACGATGCCTATAGCAGTTGATTTGACTATAAGAGGTATGTAAATTAAGTAATGAGACTGCCAACGCATTGTTTGAGTTATTTGGTTGCCTGTAGCGATTTTTGTCGCGAAACACTTTCTTCTAGTGCGTTCTAAAAATGAGTGACATCAATTTCTAGAAATAGTGTGCTATTAGGTTTTGCTTCAGAAACAGAGCAACGGAAACTTATGTAAAACTTCAGCCTATGGACACACTGTTTTGTCAAAGGCCCCGGTTTTTTGGTGGTTTAAAATATTTTCAGAAGGAAGAGAGTCGATTTAAGATGATCCACGTAGCTGAAGGCCTCCATCTTCAAGAACCGATGAAAATGTCGACGAAATCCAAGATTTTGTGTGTTCAGATCGCCGGTTGACAGTCGGAATGATCGGGGAAGAGTTGAATTTGACTCACACCACCTTTCAGCAAATTTTGACCAATGAATTTGCAATGAGAAAAATCGGCGCAAAAATGTTTACAAAAAATCAGGAGGGAAAGCTGCATGGACTTTTTGGAATCGATTGAAAAATATTCTGGAACGTGTCATTACTGGTGATGAGTCTTGGATCTACGAGCCAGAAACCAAGCGTGAGAGCCAGAAATTGCGCGTCTCAACCTCCAAGAACCAAAAAAGCAAGAATCAGCAAGTAAATGATTAAACGCATGCTGATTTGTTTTTTTCGATAGCCAGGGAATTGTCCACAAACAATTTGGGCATCAAGGCCAAACGATCAATCAACACTTGCTGAGAGATTCTTGAAAAAGGGTCATGCGTGTGAGCATGACAAGACCAACGGGCATCACGACATTACGCCTTGCCACACAGCAATTTTTTTGACCCGTAAAAACATCTCCGTGCCTCAGCCTCATTATTCGTCTAACTTGAGTCCTTGTGATTTTTTCTTTTTTCCGAGGTTGAAACATCACATCAAGGGAAGACATTTTTGGATCCTCGAAATCAAGCTGGCGGACATTCCAGCATCCGAGTTCCAGCACTGCTATGAGGATTGGAAGTACCATCTCCAGCGCAGTGTGGCTTCACAAGGAAGTTATTTTGAGGGAAACAATATTGACTTCTATTCGAATGAATTTTTTTTTAAATCAGTCTTATTAGTTTACACACCTCGTATGTATTACAAAGCATTGGTTCATCATATGAAGTATTAAAATTATAGTAGCACAGTCCAACATTTTCGTAGATTTTTATCTTCCAAATCTGCACGAGTTACGCATTGTAAATCCTAGAATTGCGACTAAAGCTGATTTGTTCGTCAATGTATTAAATGAAACCCATTCCAATAAATCAAATTCAATTAAATTTTTGATTTCTGGCTTTTAAGTTTATTATTGAAATATTCCATTATTTTATAAAGTCAATTTGGTTTATATCTTTGTTTATTTATAATTTTCTTATATTAATATGTGGTATACTTTTTTTTCTAGAGAGAGAAGATCAATCAATTTTATGTACCGGCGAGTCGGGTGCAGGGAAAACAGAAAACACAAAAAAAGTCATTCAGTATTTAGCCTATGTAGCAGCTTCGAAATCGCCGAAAGGTTCTGGAGCGGTAAGTGCCAAGTTGAGCTAATTCAACCAATTCTATTACCAATCTAATTTACAAGGCCCCTTTTTTTATTTCAATATTACTATTTACCAGCATGATTTATGGTAATGGTTTTTTACATTTTTTGCAATATGAACTCTCTTTAAATACCACACATAATCGCCACGTCACAGACGATTAAGTTATATATTTTTAATTACGCTAATTCCTATTTTTTTCCTTTTTGCATGTGTCGGTTTTTTGGTGGATATATAGCAGCACAAAGACCTTATTGTAAGTAGTTTATAAATCACAATTTATTAATTTTTTACGCTTATGTATATTTTTTAAACGTTAAATTTATTTCTTACACTCACATCACTGGACAACAAAACAACAAAAAGAGTATATTAACAAGAAAATAAAATTTATTTTTGTTGGTTTATTTTTATAAAATTGATTTTTTACTTTATAATATGCTCTTAACAATTGGCAACGTTAAAAGTTTCCATATAATTTTTGTTTTTTTTTCCAAATCTATTTGTTAAGTGCTTTTACACCTTCAAATGTTTACAATAAAAGGAAATAAAGTTCTTAAACTTCTTGTATAAAGTAAAAAAAAATACAGGGTGAATCAGTAAAAAACTTTCAAGCCATTTTTTAGTACAGCCCACTTGCCGTGATAATGCTTGATTCTTGAATATTGAATTCTTATTGGTTTTGAATACGCGGTGTATAAGTCGGTTCAATTAATTGGTGGATGACAAATCACCAGGGATACAATTACGGATCATTATATTTTATCAAAAAAAATCGACAGAATTATAATAATACAATGCCATGGCGTTAACTTATTTTTCTTTCCTTAGCGCTGCAACCATGGGTGGGTCCAGGGTTTTCGCTTGCTCTACCACCGCTTTCCATGCGCTAATATGTTATAATTTCGTATTCCCATAGTTTTCCATCACATTCCCGTTCCATCTTTTCTTTGGCCTTTCTTTAGCTACTGTTTCTATCGGCTGCCATTCTTTGTTTGTTTTTTGCCCTCTTCCATTCGTAATAGATGCCCAAGCCACCTGATTCTTTGGGATTTACGAATCGGAAGATGTCGATTCCCCTAATTAAGCTGTTTATCTCGTAGTTCATTTTAATCCTACACAGACCTTCTTCATCTTATGGTAAACCAAAGATTCTTTTTTTTTGTTTGCTCTCTGCGTTCAAGTTTCGCGCGCGTATGTGATAATACTTAATAATTGGCTGTATACGTGTCAAGTATATTTTAAGCTTTGATGTTTTGCTCAATATTCTTGAGCCTAGCAGACCTCTATGAACTCTCTGTTTTCTGCTGCTATTCTGGGTTTATTTTAATCGCCTACTAAGTGGTTGGACATTAATTGCGAGCCCAAGTAGGTGAAGGATTTAACTTTCTCGAAGAGGTAGTCGTTTACTTGCAGCTACCTATATTCGTGTTGCCTTCATATATTTAGTTTTTCCAAAAGTTACCTACTCGCGATAATTATGTCGATTTTATAAAGAAGAAATCAGTGGTAGCCACGAGTTAAATTCTCGAGATAATTCTGTCGATTTATTTACAATGAAATGTGTTACTCCAAAAAAAAAGAGCTGTAAATAAAAGACAGAATCGCCCCCTAGTGCTTCTTTGAGGGGTCCAAATATGCGGAAATCGCATGAAAATAAGTCTGGATTGCAAAGTGGATGCTCAAGCATTTCCCAGGGCTTGGGGCTGTGTGATGCCTGGCAATCTCGTTTTTTGTGTCTGTACTAATGCCTAACTTAATCCAGGAGACCGCAGTAGTAGGCTGCTATGATGAACTAACGTTCGTGAAGGAAATAAGTCTTACTGGTACGAGGACGAGCTTGATATGCAAGACGTTCACGGCCTTGCTTGAATTCGTTACACGAAACCTTCACTCTTGACCATGAAAGGGTATCATTCGCAAAATGTGGCTGTAGTCCATGTTAATTTCGGCTGGTTTTAGGATTTCAGCGCTGAGAAACGTTAAAATCATGCGTAGCTCGATAGTGGGGGGCATCCTCTTCTTACTCATAGTGAGCGCTATAAAACGAAGGACTGCAAGAGCCGGTTGTTCTGGTTCTCTTGGCATCTCCATCTAACAACCTTAACTACAGAAATTAACACAAAATACCGTTCCGACGTTTTGCCAATAAACGTTCGTTTAGATTTGAAATGTTTTTCTAGCTTAGTGATTTTTCATCCATCGGTCATATCAATGTGTAAACATCAATAATAATTTAAAATTCTAGAATTAACCAAGGATTATCGTGAATAACTGGCCGATCAAACATATTAGCGTAAAATTCCTAAAATCAATTTTGTGGGTTGCCTAAAGGTCTGCTAAAAACTCTTATGGCTCGAGAACATACGGTCACCTGAGAAGGTATGATAGAGAAAAGTATAAAATAATAAGAAATTTGGAACGCTACAGCAAAAGAAATTTTAAAAAAAGGGGATATCGGTTCTTTTTAAGGGTTTTTCTATCGCTGTAAGTTTAGCTAGCAGCTAGCTGGTGCAAAAAATCTCCCTAAAGACATTTAGAACAGTTTTACTCGCAAATACATAGTTTTTACATAACATAACATAAAATTTCTAAAAAAAATCTATTTTTAATTAAATTCTGCAACATAACTCATTGTTTTTCATTTGAAGAAGTGATTTACAAAATTGGATAATATATTTATTAAAAAAATACACTATGTATAAAAAATTGTATTTAAAATTAATTTTTTCATCATGATGAAATATGGGTAATAGTTTTTTTGTATCTTTGCAAAAAAATCTGCTAAATTAAATAATTTATCCAAGAATATGCCATTGCACACAGGGTATGCCATGAAACTCACCCTGTATATAAATATCTATAAAAAAATATATTTTCTCTTTTAAAATCAATATCTGCACCATAACTCATTTTTTTCTTAATTTTGGAATAGACCAGATAACCCATTTTAAAAAACCTACAAGTATATCTCGAGAAATATCCGTTTCTGTCAAATTTGTTTAACCTCCATGGGGTGGGCATGGGAGGTTGTCAACTTTGAAATTTTAATGTGAAACCCCCATTTTTATTGCAAATTTAGATTTTGCTTGAAACATTGTTTTATAGTGATCGTAGGTAGCGCTGTAAGCACGGGAGAAATTATCGGAAGATTTTTGTTTTTGCGATTACACCTTCTATGATTGATTGCATAGAAGTTTTTTTTTGTAAAATTGTATTTTTTCCGCAACATCCAAATCTGCATTCTAAAAAGTGGGGTTTGAAGTAAATTTAAAGAAGTTGTCCCAAGGGCGAAAACATTTAATTTTTTTATAACTAAAACCTCTACTTTTTATTCCAGATCGAGATTGTGCGAAAAAAAGACATACATTTTACTAGAAATGCATGTAGATGGCGGTGTAATCGCAGGATATTTTGCGATATTTTTTTTCTGCGATTACAGCGATTATTACAAAAAAATGTTTTAAATAAAAACAATATATTTTTCTCCGTAGAATATGCAATAAAAAAAGGAGTTCCCAATTAGGGTTTCAAAGTTCCCCCTTCCTTCGCTACTCAACAATTTACTCGAAATGTTACTTTTCTTAAAAATTTTGTGCGTACTTTTATTACATTTTTGAATTAAGAATAATGCATCCAAATTAAATTTTGAAAAAAGAGGTTTGCCATTTTATATTAAACAAATGACTATCGCTACGTGCAATAGTTAATAAATAAAAAAATTGCTTTATTCGAAAATATAGAAGAGTAAATACCATTTAATTTGATATATCGAACATTAAAATTGGTTAAAAGACAACTCGAGTTATGGCATTGACCGGGTTTTTGTATCCACCCTGTATTTAAAATTTATAAAAAAAAAATATTTATCATTATTACTAATAACTGCTATTAGTTCTCATGAGTTATGGTAACAAGAAAATTTCTAAATTTCAGGATATATTTAAGAATATATGTTATACAGGGTACGCGAGAACACACACACAGTATATAAAATATATTTTAAAATTAATTTCTGCATAAAATGTACAAAATGCAAGTTTTTTTATTGTATATAAATCAAAATGTAATTCAAGTTTGCCTTTGCTCATATTTTTTTGCATCGCTTTTATTTGATCTGTATAATTGTATATTTATTTTTTTACATTCAATGCTTACTTATTTAATTATTTTTACATGTTTTCTATCTGGCAGAGTCCCACTAGGGAATTTTCGGTATGTACAGTACAGAAACATGGGGCTGCAAACTAAATGCAATTTTTTATGCACGCAGATCATACGTTTTTAACACACGCTCTGTACATTTTTTATTTAACAAAACGCATATTTTAACGAGGAAAAATCAAGTTTATGTTACATTTTTCAACTGGAAAATTAAATGCTTGCAACCCTAAATCATCGATATTAAAAAATATTATTTCATACTTTTTTCACTTTGCATAAATAGTATTTTATCTAGCGAGTACGAAAGTGTATAAAACACGAGTGTGAAGTTAGATACATGTGCCATAATGCGAGTGTACCAACCACACGACTGATTTCATGTGAAAGATTGTCACGTCAAAAAAATTACATAATACGAAAAGATCACACTACGAAAATACCTCATCCTAAAATCACACGGCCAAAAATCACAATTTAAATAAATTTTAATTCTTAAATCAGGGTGGCAATTTGTAACAAAATTTGTTACCATTATTTTGTACTTTCTTTTCGCTGGATTCCTTTTTACCGACATAATGCTGTTCCTCCAAAATTATTGTGGTTTACCATAGTTTTTAGGAGGAACGAGGTAAGGTTGATCGGCCGGTAAGACTTGGTTTTCTCAGGCAATTTCCGAACCGCTTTGGGGATAACCATCACCTTGACCTCCTTCCATTCCTTTGGTATATATCTTAATGCACAGCTAATTTGGAATATCTCCTGCAGGTAGCGGGAAATGATTTCTAGCCCCACTGCAATTTTGCTTCTGGTGAATATTTTAACAGTCAGTCTTCTAAGGGAAGGTAACTGAGAAATGAAGCAGACTTAAAGCCTGGAAATAATGTCTTTTGGGAAATCCTTAAGTTGTCTCTAAGACTCAAAACTTTCGTCGGGCCTTTTGATTAGTCCGATACCATTAGTGTGGTCTTTCGATCGGATTTTATGGAGTCTTTCTGTTGAGGCTGAATCACTTATTTCCTCACAAAAGTATATCCCCGTTTTCCTTTTAGTTCTTTATTGTTTTTTTTGAACCATCCTAATTGCCAGTTTTTTTCGCACTATTGAAAGCTCTCTTAGCCTGAGCTTTACGACAACTTAAATCCTTGTTCCACCAGAGGAGATCCCTGCATGGAGATCTCCACTTTATTGGACAGCTGGATTCGCAGCGCGGTGTGATACACTCCATTACACTGCAAATTAGGGTCTCTATGTAAAACCTAATCTGTAGATAGTCTGATGTAGAGGATTCTTTGAGAACATGTCAGTTTTTTAATTGATTCTGCTTAAGGTATCTTGTTCTATGATAGCATTCATAAAGGTAGTCTCGCTACCACTGTTCATAATTTCAATGTTGTTAGTGATTACGAATTCGAGTATTTCCCTACTAATACCATTAGTATTTGTGTTGTCCCAAACAATGTTGTGTTGTTTGGCACTATAGCACAGGAGGATGTGCTTGCTTCGTCTTTTGCACAATTCCACGAGTCGTTAGAACTCCTCTTGTAATGGATTGTACAGTTCACATAAAAATTAGACTGAGGCCATTACAATATGTCTCTTGTCTTAATTAGTGGAAATTTTAACTAGCGCACCTTTCTGCAAAATATGTAAAGTCAATATCCTGCTTGAGCATGAGGACTGCTTTTGTGACATAATAATGCTAATACAATTTTTCGCGTGTGGTATTAGGATGTGATATTTTCGTAGTTTGACTTATTCGTATGTAGTGATTTTTTCGTTGAGTCATTTTATCCGGTCACCGTATTTTACACATTCGTACGAGCTAGATACAATAGTTTTTGCAACGAATGCACAAAGAAACGCCGTAATATGTCGCCATAAATATGTTTCAATTGATATTATCAGCGGATCATACATGGGCGTCGCCAGGCAAGAAGGGCCCATACCCCCCTTTAAGTCCTATAGCACATAAACTGTTAAAGATGTAAAAATTTATACTAATTTATAATCTCGTTTCTATCCCTGCATAAAAGTCTGCCCGACGTCCGTGGTCTTGACCACCCCCTTCATTAAACTCTGCCGCCGCCTATGGGACCATAATAAATGCATGCGCAGTCTAAAAATTTTAGCTTGGTTATTGTGGCAGTAAAAATCAATAATATGAACAAACGTTCGGTATAACAATTGTCAATAGATGTCTCTACTTTTTAAGAAAAAACACGTTGAAATCACACATAAAATATTAAAAGTGACGTCAGAGGCATATGAAATATATTTTATATGCCTCTGTCGTAATTTTATAGTCATCTGTGCAAAAAATAATATTTTATGGTGCCTTTTGGCATATCATAACGGGGTATTTTTTGAGCATGTGTTACAAAAAATATTTATCAAGTAATTTTTGTAATTTTATTTTTATGAAATTAATGAAAAAATGTTTATTTTTTACATTACTTTTTCTCTGATTAAAATTTAAATTAAGTTATTGTAACAAAAAGAAATTATAAACGCCACCTAGTTTAACTAAAGCGTGAAATATTTTTATTTATCCATTAAAATTTAATTGTTTTAACTTGTGCTTTAAACTTAAAGCATTTAATTTTCCATTATAATATTTTGAATTGTAAATGAATAACTCGTGATAGTGTGCATTTTCATAACATTGCACCTAAATATGTCGCATTTTAATTTCGTTTTGGTTAAGAGAACCAAATAGTGCTACTTCACACATTTTGTTACTTTCACAGCATGTTGGAGCACCTGATGCCTCTCGGATTAAATGCATGCATTTTTGTGCTAATTTAATGCGACGATTAATTTTATATTTAAAATATAATTTTTAGGGTGGCCTGGAACAACAATTGTTGCAAGCAAACCCCATATTAGAAGCCTTTGGAAACGCCAAGACTGTTAAAAACGACAATTCTTCCAGATTCGTAAGTCCTTAATTGCATTTTAGGTAAACAGTTATATATTTGTTTGTTACTTTCGTAGGGTAAATTTATCAGGATTAACTTTGATGCCTCTGGATATATAGCAGGAGCAAATATTGAGACTTACCTCTTAGAAAAATCACGTGCCATACGCCAAGCCAAATCCGAAAGAACCTTCCACATATTCTATCAATTGTTGGCAGGTGCCTCGACCGAACAAAAAAGTAACACCGAACAGCTTAACAAAAATAGCCTTTTATATAAATAAATCCGTTTCAATTGCAGAAGAATTCATCCTTGAAGAACCCAAGGCTTATTCTTTCCTAAACGATGATAGTCACATAGTGCCAGGAGTTGATGACGCTCAAGAATTCCTCAACACGGTGAAAAGCATGAACATAATGGGTATGACCAACGACGATTTTGCGGCTATTTTCCGAATCGTTTCGGCCGTGATGCTTTTCGGCACCATGCAGTTCCGTCAGGATCGTAACTCAGATCAAGCCACCCTTCCAGACAACACCGTCGCTCAAAAAGTGGCGCACCTCTTGGGTCTTTCAGTCACCGACATGACCAAAGCCTTCCTCAAACCGCGCATTAAAGTCGGGCGCGATTTCGTTACCAAATCCCAAACAAAAGAACAAGTTGAATTCGCTGTAGAAGCAATCTCCAAAGCATGTTACGAACGCATGTTTAGATGGCTAGTAACGCGCATTAATCGCTCATTAGGAAGGACGAAACGCCAGGGCGCCAGTTTCATTGGAATTTTGGATATTGCTGGTTTTGAAATCTTTGATCTCAACTCCTTCGAACAATTATGCATTAATTATACCAACGAAAAACTCCAACAGCTTTTCAATCACACTATGTTCATCTTGGAGCAAGAAGAATATCAAAGAGAAGGAATTGAGTGGAAATTCATCGATTTTGGGCTCGATTTACAACCCACAATTGACCTCATCGACAAACCGATGGGTATTATGGCTTTGCTCGATGAAGAATGTCTGTTCCCTAAAGCCACTGATAAAACATTCGTTGAAAAACTAGTTTCTGCTCACACTGCCCATCCCAAGTTTAAAAAAAGTGATTTCCGAGGCGTTGCCGATTTTTCCATTATTCATTACGCCGGTAAAGTTGATTATTCCGCCGATCAATGGCTCATGAAAAACATGGATCCTCAAAATGAAAATGTCGTTTCGCTTCTGCAAACATCCCAAGATCCATTTATCGTTCACATTTGGAAAGACGCAGAAAGTTTAGGAAGAGCCAAAGGAATGTTTAGAACAGTTTCCTATTTGTATAAAGAACAACTTGCTAATTTAATGGTTACTTTGCGTAACACCAATCCCAACTTTGTGCGTTGTATTATTCCAAATCATGAAAAGCGTGCCGGAAAAATTGATGCCCCTCTAGTTTTGGATCAGTTACGTTGCAACGGTGTACTGGAAGGTATCCGTATTTGCAGGCAAGGTTTTCCCAATCGTATTCCATTCCAAGAATTTAGACAACGTTATGAATTACTCACCCCTAACGTTATAAACAAAGGTTTTATGGATGGCAAAAAGGCTTGCGAAACAATGATTAAAAGCCTTGAATTAGACAACAATTTATACCGCATCGGTCAAAGTAAAATTTTCTTCAGGGCCGGAGTTTTGGCCCATTTAGAAGAAGAACGTGATTATAAAATCACGGATCTTATCGTCAATTTCCAAGCTTTCTGTCGCGGATTTTTATCCAGACGAAACTACCAAAAACGCGTTCAACAATTGAACGCAATTAGAATCATTCAGAGAAATTGCTCTGCATACCTAAAATTGCGCAATTGGCAGTGGTGGAGATTGTACACAAAAGTTAAACCTTTACTCGAAGTTACCAAACAAGAAGAAAAATTAATGCAAAAAGAAGATGAATTAAAGCAAGTGAAAGATAAATTGGAATCGCATTTAAAAGCCGCTCAAGAATACGAACGCAAGTACCAGTCTGCTGTGGAAGAAAAAACTATTTTAGCGGAACAACTCCAAGCCGAAGTCGAGTTATGTGCAGAAGCTGAAGAAAATAGAGCACGGCTTACCGCAAGGAAGCAAGAGTTGGAAGAAATTTTACATGATTTAGAAGCGCGAGTTGAAGAAGAGGAAGAACGTGCTAACACCCTTGGAAACGACAAGAAAAAACTTTTAGTTACAATTCAAGATTTAGAAGACCAATTAGAAGAGGAAGAAGCAGCCAGGCAAAAGCTCCAATTGGAAAAAGTTCAATGCGATAACAAAATAAAAAAATTAGAAGAAGATTTGGCACTTAGCGATGATACCAATCAAAAATTGGCTAAAGAAAAAAAAGTTTTAGATGAACGGAGTGCCGATTTATCTCAAGCCTTGGCAGAGGAAGAAGAAAAAGCCAAACATCTTGCTAAACTAAAAACCAAACACGAAGCCTCTATAGCTGAATTAGAAGAGCGACTTTTAAAGGATCACCAACAAAGGCAAGAATCGGATCGTTCTAAGAGAAAAGTGGAAACTGAAGTATCCGATCTTAAAGAGCAACTGCAAGAAAAGAGGACGCAATTGGAAGAACTTCAACTTCAACTTGGAAAACGCGAAGAGGAGCTTGCGCAAGCGATGGTTCGTGTTGATGAAGAAGCTGCTGGAAAAGCCATGTCCCAAAAAGCGTTGAGAGAATTGGAAAGTCAGCTTACTGAATTACAAGAGGATTTGGAAGCTGAAAAAGTTGCCAGAAGCAAAGCGGAGCGTCAGAAACGTGATTTAAATGAAGAATTAGAAGCTCTTAAGAACGAGTTGTTAGATTCTTTAGATACAACTGCTGCACAACAGGTTAGTGATTTAATACTTAATAATAAAATTTATAAAATTCATTTAAAAAACATTTAGGAATTGAGATCTAAGAGAGAACAAGAATTGGCTACATTGAAGAAAAGTCTTGAGGAAGACACCCAACACCACGAAGTTGCCATTGCTGATTTGCGACATAAGCATACGCAAGAAATTGGTGCAATTAACGAACAATTAGAAAATTTTAAAAAGAGTAAAGCTGCTTTAGAGAAAACCAAGCAAAGCTTGGAAGCAGAAAATGCCGATTTAACCACTGAATTAAGAAGTGTTGGAGCAAGTCGTCAAGAAAGTATGCAATGCAAATTTTGATATAAATTGCAAATGTTTACATTTAAAATGACTTAATTTTGCAGGTGATAGGAGACGCAAACAGGCTGAAAGTCAATTAGTTGAAATACAGGGAAAATTGGCGGAAGTCGATAGAGCTAGGTCAGAATTGCAAGACAAAGCTCAAAAATTACAGTCAGAATCAGAAAGTATCGCACAACAATTAGAGGAAGCAGAATTAAAGTAAGTCAAAATCTTTTAAAAGGTTCGCCATCTTGATACTATAAATTTTCCTTTCTTGTTCTGTGTTCCTGGTTGAAGTTTGGGGCCGGTCCATTATCTGATATTTATTTACTACATTCATTTTCGCACGCGTAAAAAAATGCACTTAAACAGCGTTAAAGCACAGACTTAACAGTTTTACATATAATCGTATTCAAAGTGCTTCTAATCGTCACAAAATAAATTAAATCCGACCAAGAATGCTTACTACCGTACGACCTGTACCTCTATCCAAGTGTTCACGTGCGGATCACGCGTTTAACATTGTTTACGCGCGCTCCTTATTGAAAATGAATGTAGTAGAGAGTTTAGCCGGGTCCAACAAGCACGTGGTGTACAGGTGCCACGCTTCACCTTCGTTTCATTTCACCTTCGAAAAAAATATTATTCCTGCTTTGTCTGGTCACTATTTTTATTTTTTTATTTTTAATAATCAAAAGGTCAAAAGCACCTATTGTTTGATATTCCTTTTTCTTGTGCCATTTCCTTGGTTGGATCGAAATCCATTATCTAATATTTCTTAACCCAAGATATTCTTTCTTCTTTTTGTCACGTTTATAGTTAAGAGATGTTTCTTAACTAAAGAAATTCTTCTTTCTTATGTGTCCCAGTTAAAATTGTTTTTGATCCAAGATTTTAATTTAAATTATCTTTAAACTGTTTTGGCCCTCATGATGTTGGAGATAGAATGGATAATATTATTTAAGGACAAAAACTAAATTTGTGTTTTTAATTTAAGAGCTTCAGCGGCAATAAAGAGTCAAGCAACAATAGAATCCCAATTTACCGAAGTTCAAACTGCGCTAGAAGAAGAAACAAAACAGAAATTAGCCCTTAGTTCAAAATTACGACAATTGGAAGCTGACAAAGAAGCCATACGTGATCAACTTGAAGAAGAAGAGGAAGCGAAACGAAATTTTGAAAAACAATTGAATGTTATTACGCAACAACTCGTCGAAGCCAAAAAGAAAGCGGAAGATGAAGCCGAACAAGCGGCGATTTTGGAAGAAAGCAAGAAGAAACTGGCTAAAGATTTGGAATCTTTACAAAGACAAGTAGAAGAACTTACCGCTGCAAATGACAAATTAGAAAAGAGTAAAAAGAAGATTGCAGCTGAATTAGAAGATGCTAACATTGATTTGGAAACGCAGCGTGGAAAGGTAGCTGAACTAGAAAAGAAGCAAAAAATTTTCGATAAAACGTTGGCGGAAGAAAAGGCCGTTGCTGAACGGAATGCCGCGGAACGCGATGCGGCTGAACGTGAAGCCAGAGAAAAAGAGACTCGAGTATTGTCACTAAGTCGGGAACTTGATGAATCTTCCGAAAAAATTGAGGAATTAGAAAGAGTGAAACGACAATTACAAGCCGAACTCGATGAATTGGTAAATAATCAAGGCACTGCTGATAAAAACGTTCACGAATTGGAAAAGGCTAAACGTTCGTTAGAATCACAATTAGCGGAACTTAAAGCCCAAAATGAAGAATTGGAGGATGAGCTACAGCTTACTGAAGATGCCAAATTACGCTTAGAAGTCAATATGCAAGCCCTTAGAGCACAGTTTGAACGCGACGTTCAAGCCAAAGAAGAACAAGCTGAAGAAAAACGAAGAGGAATTGTTAAACAACTTCGAGATTTGGAAGCAGAATTGGACGAGGAAAGAAAACAAAGAAGCGCAGCTGTTGCTTCTAAGAAAAAATTAGAAGGTTAGTGATCAAAAATATTTCATTTTGAAAAGTTTCCAATAATTTAAAAATAATTATGTCAAAATGACAAAATCAAAAAAATTGAAGTGTAACATTGAGTGGATGTCCTAAAAACTAATTTGAATGTATTATTTCAGGCGACCTAAAGGAAATGGAATCGCAAGTTGAGTTGCAATGCAAAGTAAAAGAAGATGCACTGAAGCAACTTAAAAAATCCCAGCAGCAATGTAAAGAAGCCACCAGAGACGCCGAAGAAGCGCGTGCTGGTAGAGACGAACTTGCCGCTTCTAGCAAAGATGCGGAACGTAAAGTTAAGACTCTGGAAGCAGACTTACTGCAAATGAGTGAAGATTTTGCTTCATCCGAAAGAGCCAGGAGAGCCGCAGAAGCTGAGCGAGATGAATTGCAGGAAGAAATAAGTAGCAGTGCAAACAAAGGTCAGTTAAATATTTAGGCAAAAAAATTTCGTAAGGCAGTAATTTCTTTTTAAATTTTTTTTTTACTTTTCTCTCTTTTCCTCTCACTTTCTTCTTCCGCTTCTTTCTTTTTCCATCTTCTCCTCATCCTTCTTTTCTTTTTATTTATCTCCTCTACTTAATTTCCCTCATCTTATTATTTTTTTCTCTTCTATTTCCACTTTATGTCTCTTCGCTAATACATGATCAAAGGGTAAATTTCTTTTTAACACGCGTTTTTGCTAGATGTTCTTTTCTGCATCTTTTTAATTCCCTTCGTGTATATGTATTATAAACTTAAATTTTATGTTTAGGAACTCTTCTTATTGATGAAAAACGGCGATTAGAGGCTAGAATAGCTTCTTTAGAAGAAGAATTAGAAGAAGAACAAAGTAATAATGAAATTCTTGTGGATAGAGCACGCAAAGCACAAATGAGCGTTGATCAAGCAACGGCCGAATTAGCAAACGAAAGATCCTCGGCTCAAAAGCACGAATCCTCTCGCCTGTTATTAGAAAGACAAAACAAGGAACTCAAGGCTAAATTAGCCGAACTAGAGACTGCCCAAAGGACCAAAACAAAAGCGACAATCGCAGCCTTAGAGAGCAAGATCGCCAACCTTGAAGAGCAATTAGAAGTAAGCGCACTATAAATAACTACTTTAATTAATTCAATTGTTAACATTTTTAATTTATATCGGTATAGGTCGAGGCCAAAGAAAGGTTTACGCAACAAAAAACAAATAGGAAACTTGATAAGAAATTAAAGGAATTGGTGATGCAATTGGAAGACGAAAGACGGCACGCTGATCAGTACAAAGAGCAGTTGGAGAAGGTAAACGCTCGCGTGAAGACTCTCAAGAGGCAGCTGGATGAAGCGGAGGAGGAAATTAGTAGAGAAAAGGCGCAGAAACGCAAATTCCAGAGAGAATGTGAAGATATGTTTGAGTCGCACGAATCTCTCACCCGCGAAGTCAGCAATTTAAAGAGCAAATTAAGGTAAATTAAATCAAAAATAAGATCATACTTCTATTTATTTATTTATTTATTTTTTCATTTTTTATTTTTTATTTTTTATTTTTTTTTTAATAATTTAAAGGGCACTGGCAAGAGAAATAGCCAATCCCGACTTGCCGCCGTAAGTAAAAGCGCCCTTGAATTCGTCCCTTTTTCGCCTTAAAATTTGTTTTTTGCATTTGTTTATTTTGTGTTTATGTTACTTAAATCCATTTGTGTATATGTTTTTATCTGTTTTCAGCTCTAAGACGTGATTATAATTGGGGAAATTCTGTGATTGTAGTACAGAATGTAGTTTATATAATTGGTATGTTCGAAAAGTTTTGCAACGTGGCATTATTTAAAGCTTTTTTATGCATACATATATTTTCAAAATTGCGTTTTATTATATCTCTTTTGGTTCATATTTATAGATCATTATAAACTGACAACTTTAATGTGAGTACATGAATTTTAACATTTACATGGTGGCTTATACGCATCTCTTTGTTTGGTCATTTCCATTTCTAGGACTAACCAATAAGAATGCTGGGTTAGTCTAAGAAACGAATATGATCGAACACCATGCTGGTATTATATTCTTCTTATTAAATGTTGATAATATACTTATCATTCCTTTTATCTAGGGTTGACAGATCTGTGAAAATTATAACCGTGATAGAGGGCGTTGGATTTCTTATCCCGCCCCTAAAAAGCGTTTAATTAAATCGGGATCAGCATGTCCATCTGGCGGACAGTTTGATAATAAGCACCAAGACAGACAGAGTGAACAAACACTTAAATTACAAAGGCTTTGATTGGCTGGTTTACATTCTATTAACTTTGATGTGTATTGGCGATTCAAGCTAAGCGATAAGCCCTCTAGAGAAGAAAAATGTACTTCTCCTGTAATGGGTACTTTATTTAATTCTTAGTGTTTACGTATTTAAACGATTTTTACAAATTCACCAAACATAAAAAAACACCCAGAAAAGAGCGGCGGGAAAAATTAATTTGAATCGCCTATTACTAAATTATTTGCCAATGGAGAGCGCTTGATAATATTTTCATCGTTTTCATCATAAAAGTGCTCAATATTGCCATATTGAATTTGTCATTATAAAATGATCTATTTTTACAATTTAATAATTCCAGCAGCTTATCATTTGATAATGTTTTATCGTAAACTAATTGTTATGTTTATGTTTTTATTAACCTGTTATTGTTTTGTTTTGTTAATTTAATATATACCAGGGTAGGCTGTAAAGGTTTGCACATTCCCATGTATTCTGAAAACGAAAACAGCTACAACGCATGTAGCTTCTTCCTCCTTTAAAATGTGTTTACGTGATCACGCGAAAAATAGACAAAAGAGACAAATGTCTATGACCTGCGTTTTTGTTGGTCCCAGTAGCGACCGATAAGACATAATTTGTATCATCAAATTTTATAACTTAGTTAATTTCAATACAAAGAACCCGAATAAAGAAAAATTTATATGACCCCGGTCGCACAGGAGAGGCGGGCAGCCCCCGGATAGCCGGGCTTTTGCAGACACGCTCCCTTACCGTGAGCGCTCATGAGAGCGGAGCATTTGTATGCGTGTGCTCCGTCCTAGGCCGCGTAACACTGTTGGCCGCAGCACACGAGTATATTCCCTAAGTCACAACATATATTGTGTACTTGAAGGGGCGAGCTCTGTTCGGGACGCGAGAACGCGCAATACATGTGACGTTGGATCCCAGAGCACACACAGACGTTGAGCGAGAACAGTTTCTTAAAATTTTATCACCTCGGTTAAACCGATGTTAAAAAAGGACAGTTCAGTAGTGATAATTATGTTTAACTAATAATATTAAAGTGCCATTTACTGTACAAATCGAAGACAACTATACTAGCCGCAACTTGAAGATGCAAATGTGTCAGGAACAAACTCAATAATCTTCCTTACTTCAGTCAGCGGTCGCCAAACTTTAGGACCTCATGGACCACCAAATTTTTAAATTTAAATCCCGCGGACCACAAATAAGATTTTTTAATGTTAAATATATTTAGAATGAGTGCGAAACGAGGCGAGACTATGACAAAACATGTGCAATGCAGTTAGCTACACATCTTATGAGATTAAGGTGATTTCATGCATCTTCCTTCATTTATCCAGGTTGGTTTGCTGTAGGTTAAAAAATGCAAATAATACCTCATTTCTCTGCGGAACAGCGATATTTTCTCGCGGCCTACCACTTTGGCAACCTCTGGACTACACAGCAATATAACAACTGAAGAATAATAAAATGGTTTAAAAAATTACAACAACAAATTTAGCCTAAGCGCTAGTGCGGTGTTATTTTTTTTTAATCCCACCACTGATTATAATAACAAGTCTTGAACAATGTGCAGGAATCGAATTTTACCTACATTCAGCTAGGGAAACTTGGACACGCCCCTGCCAAACACCTCCTTAAAAATATTCCAATTTAATGAGGTGTTTGTCAGGGGTGCGTCCTATCCCACTTCTCTTCCACATAATTTAAGAAAATAATGTACAAAGCTCTAGAAGAAAATCAGCTGGAATGGTAGTAAATGGTACTCTCGTAAGTAACATCAGCTGCGCCTACAATAACTCATTCTAATGTGGTGTCAGGCTCCTTGGAGCTAAAGATCAACAGATTCGTTGCCATGGTATTTTGAATTTAATTCTAGATGGACAGAATTAATGTACACATATGTATGATTTAGTCACTTGTCACGATTTTATTAACTTCAATAACTGGCTAGTAATAGTGTTTCTTTATTGCGGACTTAAATTCAACATCAATAAATAAAAATGGAGGTGTGGACACCACACGACTTTCATTTACCAATTTGAGATGTTGCATAGCAACAGAAAACAATGAGTTCTTAAAATGTTAAATTTTGAAAAAATTATAGAAACAAAATTTGTGAAAAAATTTATTTTCATAGATTTTGAAATATTTGCAAAAAACCTAAAAACCTCACCAATAAACTACCATTTCCTATTTTTGGATTTTAGCCAAAAGTCACTGGGACCTCCCAATTTTTGTCACAAGCTTAAATATGAATTTTCAGGACGATCAGTTTAGCCGTCTGGGCTGTAGAGAGGAAGCAGACAGACACACACACAGACACCACCAGACATAGGGTGTTCCAATTAAAAATAAAAAGTTACTTTCTTAATTAGGAATTTTCACAAAGGACAAAGTAGCTCATGCACTGGAAACCAAGAGCAAATAAACGAAGTGTGAGAAGACCCTAAAAAGGTGGTAACATAATAATAGAAGGAAGAAAATGAAAAAAACCTGAAAGAGGCCTAAATTCATCGATGGATGACTAATTAAGAAGACATAATTAAAATTATCTTGTAAAAATATGGATTACACATATTTTATATTAAATAATAAGATTGTTATGTAAAAATGCTTCTTGGATGAAACACGCTGTATATTTTCTTTAGTTTTTAACATTATTATCCTCAGAGAATAAACGCTAAAAGTGAAATACATAAATTTCAATAGGTGTAGGTCAAAATTTTAATTTTTTTAATGAATAATAAAAAAGCAATTAAATTTAGTCAACTAGGATGAGACACACTGTATATTCTACATAATTTTTAATACAATTTATCACTATTTTAAGTGCATTTTCCTTCGAGAATAAATATGTACTACAAGAGAAATATATTCCAACAGGTGTAGTGGTTCAAAGGTCGTTTAAATAAACAGGTACTAACTGATCATCGTGGCTTAAACCAAGCATGAAGAGAATCCTAAACAAACACAAATGGAGTATCTCTTAGAGCTCATTATCATTTAACAATCTTAGGTGGCATTCTCATTTACCATACTTATCGTAAACGAAAGTCTGGGTTAATTAAATAATCGTGAAATTATTTTTGTTTCAGGATCTTTTGGAACAGCTGTTCAAATTGTTTGATCAAGATAGGGATCAAAAATTGGTACAGGAAAATTGGATAGAATTTTTAAAGCAACGATTACAGTAAGTTTTTAATTACTATATGTTTTTATATACAGGGCGGCTCTTGAATTGGATTCATAAATTACTTTTCTTTGTTAATTATAAAAAATCAAAACAAAATTTAAAATAAATGTTAATCGGAGTATTATATTTCAGAATACACTTAAAAAAAAATACACAGTGCTCTACCTTAAAGGAAAAAAAACATGAATTTATGAAAACAAAAATGGGGCAATAAACTTTTTTTAAAATGAAAAGAAAAACTTGTTAAAAGTTTTTTTTTTGAAATCGTAAAAATAATTATGCGTAACAAATTAGACCAACGGCTTTTTGAGTGACTCATCACTTTAATATAATAAATAATTTTTTGGATTTTTTTATGCAAATTTTATTTAAGAGTAATCCTAAATAAAATTTACAGAGTAATCATAAATAAAATTTCCACCAAAAAATGATAAAATCTATAAATTTTGTTTTAACCCAAAAAATCGTTGGTCAAATCTGTTACGGAAAACCTGCACTGTAGTCTTAAAAGGTAAAAAGTAGACACCCAAAAACGAGATCCCACGATCAAATATTGATTGTCTACATATAACAAAAGATCATCTTTCTTTCTATAGTGTTCAGTACTTCTGTTAATTTGTTCATTTGCTGTAGGCATTTGTTATTTTATCTGTCCAGGGAATTTTTAGTATTCTGCGGTATGCAGTGTTCACACCTCTACACCGTAAGAAAGTATGCTGAAGACATAGCAGCGCAACAGTCTGAATCTGAAGGCAATTTGCAGGTATCTACTGGTGAGGACTATTTTCATATTAGTGAATGGCCTGCTCTATCCGGATTTTGATTTCTGTTGACCCATTTGTCATTTACGTGATATTTATATGAATTTACCCGCTTCACGATCTCATTTCCTACCTTCAGAATCAGTTGTGTGTTTATTGGCATTTTACTCACAACGAGCTGTCTTTTATACGTTTAGTCTAAGACCCATTGACAGGCTATGCTCTGCCATTGCTGTTACTAATTTTTGTAGATCTTCTAAGCTGTTAGCTTGGATTAGGAATTTGACGTGGAATCCGTCTGGCACTGGAGTTTTACCGTTTTTCATTTGTCCTTTGTTGTTTCTTACTTGTCTTTCAGAATGTTTGAGTCTGTTTCTACTGTGGTTCTGGTCTTGCAGTCCTTAAATAGCTGTTCGATACAAGTCTTCCAGGTGTTCTTTGTTTTATTTTTGTCTACTAATATTTTGTCTACTAATATGTACTTCACCTTTCTGTGTACGTTAACAATGTCATGTACGTTCTGTAGAATTTCTATTTCTGCATACCTTTAATTCGTTTCCTTTTTTTGCTTCTCTTATCTTTCGTCTAATTATTTTATATGTTCCATTATACTGTGTACCATCTGTACTCTGCAAGACTTTCCAATAATTGTAGAATCTAACCTGTCATCCAAAATTTTCTGGTTTCTCTTAATCTTTTTTACTTTTGCGTTTACTCTCTTTACCTCATCTTCTGCGCTTGTGGTATAGCTTGTTGCTACAAAGATTTCTGCTCTTGCTTTCCCTACTTTTCCTTTTTTGTTTTTTGCTTTTTTAATTTAAAAATTTAGCATCGGGTGGATTCCTTCTTTATTCTATCTTTTTCATTTGAACTCTCAGTCATCCCCTATCTTGGTTGTGGTGGGATTATATAGGTATGTTTTTACTGAGGTAAATCTCTCTGTATCTTTGTTCCACAGATTTCTGACTATCGTTTCATGTGGTGAACAAGTACAGTCGCCTGACTGGAAGTTCGAAAATGTTTAGTACAGTTACCATATATTCAGCTGCAAATATTCTTATAGCTTTCCACGTGGTCCGTTATGTTCTCCAATACTACCTTTGCCCAGTTTTGGTAAGAAGTTCTGAACATCTTGCTGTTGGACTTCTTGCTTCTGGACTTCTTTCTCCTATACTTCTTGCATTTGGATTTTTGCTTCTGGACTTCTTGTTTTCTCTACTTTTTCTTTTTTGTTTTCTGTTTTTTTAATTTACAAATATCGCATCATGTGGATTTCATCTCTATTCTACTTTTTTCATTCGAACTCTCAGTCATCCCCCATCTTGGTTGTGGTGGGATTATATGTGTATGTTTTTACTGAGATAAATATTTCTATATCTTTGTTCTACAGATTTTTGACTATCGTTTTAGGAGTGTGGACAAGTACAGTCGCCTGAGTGGAAGTTCCAAAAACGTATTTAGTACAGGTCAGTTACGTTCAGCTGCAAATATTCTTATAAATTTCCTCTTCCATTTCGTTCATCTAATCCACGTGGTTCATCATGTTCTACAATCCTACCTTTTCCCAGTTTTGGTAAGAAGTCCGGAACATCTTGCTGTTGGACTTCTTGCTTCTGGACTTCTTCCTCCTAGACTTTTTGCTTCTGGACTTCTTGCTTCTGAACTTCTTGCTTTTGTACTTCTTGCTTCTGAACTTCTTGCACCTGAATCTTGTTCTTTCAACTTTTTGTCCCTCGACTTCTTACCCCTTAATTTTATGCTTCTGGACTTGGTTTTATACTCGAGAGCATTACCTATATTTGGCTATCAGCTTACTCCTAGACTTTTTTCTTCTGGACTTCTTGCGTCTCGACTTCTTGCACTAAATCTCTCTGTATCTTTGTTCTACAGATTTATGACTATCATTTCAGGAGTCTGAACAAGTACAGTCGCCTGAGTGGAAGTTCCAAAAAGGTATTTAGTACAGGTCAGTTACGTTTAGCTGCAAATATTCTTATAAATCTCCTCTTCCATTTCGTTCATCTAATTTCTGTGGTTCATCATATTCTACAATCCTACATTTGCCCAGTTTTAGTAAGAAGTCCGGAACATCTTGCTGTTGGACTTCTTGCTTCTGGACTTCTTCCTCCTAGACTTTTTGCTTCTGGACTTCTTGCTTCTGAACTACTTGCTTTTGTACTTCTTGCTTCTGAACTTCTTGCACGTGGTTCTTGTTCTTTCAACTTCTTGTTCCTCGACCTCTTACCCCTTGACTTTATGCTTTTGGACTTGGTGTTATACTCGAGAGCATTACATCTAATTGGCTATTAGCTTACTCCTAGACTTCTTCCTTCTGAACTTTTTGCGTCTCGACTTCTTGCAATAAATCTCTTTGTATCTTTGTTCTACAGATTTCTGACTATTATTTCAGGAGTGTGAACAAGTACAGTCGCCTGAGTGGAAGTTTCAAAGAGGTGTTTAGTACAGGTCAGTTACGTTCAGCTGCAAATATTCTTATAAATCTCCTCTTCCATTTTGTTTATCTAATTCCTGTGGTTCATCATTGTAGAACATTCTACCTTTGCCCAGTTTTGGTAAGAAGTTGATTTTTTGTATTGTCGAAATACAAACTTATATTTTACGATATGGTTATATTCCTTATACATCGTAGAAGCCTTCGGAGAAATAGTTTTCCAAATAATTTTTAAAAATTAGACAGTAGGATGATTGTTTGTTGGATTTTCGTCGGGAGCTTTTTTCCTATTTAGGCCACTTTGGTAAGTGACCATATGTTTTTTAAACGCAACCTTTACCGCTACTTTTGGTGTTTGCCCCCTTTACCTATAATACTGGCAACTTATAGGGTTGTGAACCTGTGTAGTTACACTATGTTTCTGGCAACTTAGTGGATTTTGAACCTGTGTAGTTACACTTAGTTTCTGGCAACTTATAGGATTTTGAACCTGTGTAGTTACACTATGTTTTTGGCAACTTATAGAATTTTGAACATGTGTAGTTACACTAAGTTTCTAGCAACTTATAGGATTTTGAACCTGTGTAGTTACACTAAGTTTTTAGCAACTTATAGGATTTTGAACCTGTGTAGTTACACTAAGTTTCTGGAAACTTATGGGATTGTGAACTTGTGTAGTTACACTATGTTTCGTCTACGTCGAAAAAGGTTTTTAGTTAGAAACCTAATGCTGGCAAGTTGATTTGGGGGTGTTGTAACAGTTTTTCTGATTTAGCGACTTTCGAAAGGCACTTAATAGAGTCCAACACTCAAAACTTCTAGAGATATTAAAGAGGAAAAACATCGATGGCAAAGACTAATATCCAATCTCTACTAGCACCAAACAGCCCAAGTCAAAGTCGGAGAAGATTTAGGTCAGAAAGTTATGATATATCGTGGTGTTAAACAAGAGAGGTGACAATTCACATCTCTTGTTTAACGTTTATAGTAAAGGCATCTTTGAAGAAGAAGAAGAATAAATCGGTGAAATTGTCGTACAATGGGAAACAATTAAGAACTTACGATACGGAAACGATATCGTTATTATAGCCGTTAATCTGGAAGACCTATAACATTAAGTCGAATTTACAAGCATTTTCTGCAAGATATGGCCTAGATATGAATTTTAAGAGGACCAAACTCATGGCAACTTTAAAAAATCAAAACATAAACCATAACAGACCATCTATAAATGTTACTAACTTTTATGTAGAATGGGTATCCACCAATTAATATTTTTCCACATAGGTAACTGAAACACAATACACAAAAGAAATCAAGTGTCGAATAGAAGCTGATCGAAACGCTTTTATGAAAATACGCTGCAGCCGGGATTTATAATTATAATTGAGAACCAGAATGTTGAGATGCTATATATTCTCCACTCTATTGCATGGAATGGGGGCTTAGAGACGTAAAGCAGAAAATTTAGAAAAAAACAACTTGAAATGTGGTGCTATATGAGAAAGCTGAGAATACCATGGCTCTGCAAGGTTTTCAATGAGGAAGTGTTACGCCGAATCAATAAAGCTAAAAAAATTAGTAATACCATAAAAACGCGAAAATTGCAATATCTAGGGCATGTTCTGTTCTAAAAATTCAAGACAAAATAAAAGACAAAAGAACGATCAGCAGAAAAAAAATCTCTTGTTATGGTTACACGTCTGCAGAACTCAAGCAAGCGCTTGATAAGGTCCTGGTAACGTAGATGATCTCCAATTTCCGACAGGATCGGAAAATCAAGAAGAAGAACAGTTTAGAGCTCTACAACTTTGATCATGATCTTAAACCAAGTACTTTTATG
>JARJDX010096831.1:0-15819 GCA_030264735.1 Gymnusa sp. GC000175
TATCTCCTTTCCTGTGCATCCGAGAAAAAAAATGAATATTACCAATTTTGTAGAGGAGAAACTTTACTAACATTTCATATACATAGCTTTTTCTCTACGGGATATAGTTTTCTAATTACAGAACATCGAAGATACGATAATTTTGAAAAAAAAACAAGAAATACACATTTTACAAGAAAAATTTATGCGGTAAATGAATATTCATAATATGAACAATCTTTAAACACAATACGCTTAACAGTAAAACCGACATCTAAAGTAGTCGTCCAGTTATATGGACGTGGGATTACAGACAGTGTGCTTGCACGATGGACTATGGGCATGACTTTTATGCAGAACATTTTGGACGGCATTGAAACTTTTTGTGAGCTTGACTCATCAAAACTGAGCAACATCTAGATATGAGGTCTTCTCAAATTGTTAAAGACAATACAGATGTGCAAAAATTAAAAAAATGGTTTAAAAATCATTATTCATTACTAATAAAATTATTTCGATCAGCAGTGGACTTGTTGGAGGTAAAAACATAAACTGCCATATGGCTCAAAAAATTGGAATTGAAGGTCTTTCAAGAATCGTTGGTAACAACTTTGGCAAAGTAAGTGAAAGTGAAAGTGAAAGCAAGGACAAATTGACTAGTTTTACAACCTTTACGAGCACTGCAAAAGTAGGCAACAAGAAAGTAGAGATCGATCCGCTGTCACTTTTTAAAAGAATCTGCATCATAAAGCAATCTAATAAGCAGTTAGAAGAATACTTTAAGTATGAAATTGCCCTGTTTTCGTTGTCATTGTTAGCGGATAAAGGGAACGAAATCCTCCATGTATCCAGCTCTTAATGCAGCCTCCAACAATGGGATATTTGGCGAAAATTCATTTTACGTAGTAGATGGAGGGCATTTGCTTCACAAAGTAGCATCGCAACGACTCGGTCGGCTCAATCATTAGGAGGTATGTCAACTACGTACAAAAACATTTTGGTAGTATTTTGTCCATTTTTGATGCAGCCCAAAAAAATACTAAGAGTGCTGAACGCGCGACTCGATCCACTGTACAATTTTGTGCAGACATCATCTTATTAAACAACGCAGCAATTATCCCAGTGCCACAGGAGAAATTTCTTAGCAATGAGGGCAACAAATAACGTCTTATAACATTACTATATAACGCATTTGAACAACAAAGCATTAAGGTAAAGCAGGTGAAAGATGCAAATGTTGACATTGTAAACATAGCAACTTCTAAGGCTTTAGCCTACAATCAAGTCATTATCACTGTGGAAGATATCGAACTGCTAGTGCTTCTCATTGGCATGGCTACAAGTGTACAAGTGTAGAGTCTGCTGGTGTTATATACTTTAGTTCCTCCTTTAAGTCTGATTCATTAAAAAATCCACCTGGAATTATTCTTTTCCTGCATGCTGTTACTGGATGTGACACCACGTCAGCAATTTTTGGGCAAGGAAAATAAAGAGCTGTACCACTCCACAGAATAATATTCAGCTTAAAGAATTAGTGTCGGTATATACAAAACAAAACTCATCTCCCGACAAAATTGCCATTGCAGGAGAGAAGTATATCGTCAGTTTGTTTGGAGGTGATATGGACACACAAAATTTGGATAACCTCTGTTATTAACAATTTAGAAAGGGTACAGCAAAATAAATCTTGCACGGCTGCCTCCAACACAAGAAGCTGCCAGATTCCACTCCTATTGTACACACACTTTAAAAGTGGTTCGGTTTTAAAATAAACCCTTTGGACAGGGGTTGGATGTGCCTTGATCAAGGGCTTGCTCCAATTCATGCAAGTAAAGACCCCGCACCTCAATACTTGCTAAAATTTATTTCATGTCGCTGCAAAACACAGTGCCGTGAACCTTGCAGTAAAAAAGTGGGCCTAAACTGTTCAAGCCTTTGTACTTACTGCCTTGGACAAACATGTCAAAACGCTAATACTGATGATTTGGAAGACAGTGCGAAGATGAGCTTATTACAAACACCAGTCCCCTTCACACTCCTGTTAATTTTTTGAGTGACGAACAGAATTTTTCAATGCCAGAGCCTTTACCTAAATGGTAAATATAAAAATTATAGTCCTTAAAGATTATTATGTTTTGTTAATAAATTTTTCTTGTAACTGTGTATTTCTTGTATTTTTCCCAAATTATCGTATTTTCGATGCTCTGTAATTAGAAAACTATATCCCGTAGAGAAAAAGCTATATATGTGAAATGTTAATAAATTTTCATCTCTACAAAATTGGTAACATTCATTTTTTTCTCAGTTGCACAGGAAAGAAGATATAGATAAAAAAGTGGGAAAATTTTATTGTTTTTTAGCTATAACTCTGCTTCCAAAGGCTCTCGGATTCTGCAAACTTGGGTTTTTACTAGTGGCACTAGTCCCTACAACATTTCCAAGAATAATAAATACCGGACCTTTTGCCATGAATTATGATAAATTGACTGGACTAAAATAGTAATAGAGCATGTGTTACGACGCACACGATATTAAGAGATTTTAAGGTAATTTCGAAGCTCCCAGGATAAAAATTAATCTGGTTTAAAATTTAAATCCTCTATGATCTATGTATAGATGAATTTGGAAAAAATATCATTTTAGACTAATATTTGAATTGCTGATGCCTTATTTCTACCCAGTAAAATTGTCTCAATGACTTTGTAAAATATTTTTTAGACTTACCCCACTCCTTCTGCAACAGGCCTTGTAGAATCCGTACCTCTAAAAACATGACAAGCGAATCTTTGAAGAGTTGGATGCTTTGTAATAAAACCTAAATAGCGATGATCCCTTGGATGAAAAGCGCAAAATGAAACGTTTTTTAAAGAATAGAAATAATCTATACACGGTTCATTTTGCTAAAATTAAAAACATTGTAATTATTATATAACAATTTTTGTAACATTGCTTTACATTTCTTTTTCTTCTATCTACCATGCGTAATCCTTGATCTGATACTTCAAGAATGCACGGCTGGGGTTCGGGTTCATGTCCGCTGTTTCCCACTACTCTTCGTACAGCTTGGCACACCACGGAAGTACCTTTGTGAGCAAGTGTTTCTACAGAACCTAAATATCCTAAAAGGTAACGTTCCCGTCTACCGTGCTCGCATGATGAATCCCAATCACTATATTCACAATCAACCGCGTACGCTGATGGAAATATTCCCATTCTACCAGTTCTCAAGTTTACACCTAGAAAATACAATTTGAAAAATGTAGTAAACATAAAACTATTAACACAAAATAGATTAAAACTGTAGCTATTTTTAGAAATCCTATAAATTGTTGTAACACAAATAATTATTAATGATTTTTTATCCTTTGTATAACGCCAAATTTAATGTAAGTTGTGCAGATAAAATTTTAATTGTTGTCATCGCGGTTTCCACCTTATTTTTTAATTTTATCTGCAATAAATAAAAAGTGCTGTGGTAATGAAATTGCTGCTACGCTTCTCGAATAAATCACAGCATTAGATCCCTTCAAACAATTTACATTTAGGAAAAGTTTGAAACTATGGACTTGGAAAGAATTTTAATAAGTGCCTTCGTTTTATTTCTTATATAACTTGTAAAAAAAAAATTTAAAAAACGCGTTTAATTTTTTTTGCTTCACCAATAACTCTTTAAGGTGAATTCATTCCGTAAGGATTTAAGTATCACAGTTACCTAAATAATTCAGCACTTCTTCACCGTCTTCCAACCTAACTAACCTAACCTTTAATTAAATTTCATCTTATGTCTAGATCGTGTATCCTTCAAGTACTATAGATACTTAACTCTTAACTTCTTTTCGAGAAAAATATCATCAGTGCGGTATTCAAAACTACTTGAAAGCGTAAACACAATTCCGGCGCTTTGACTTTTGTGCCATGCTCTTGCCTAAATCATTTTATTTTTTTGTAAATTGACTCAAATTTTACACATTACAATACATTGTGTTAATTTTTTATGGTACATATTTTAAATAAAATTTATATTTTTATATATTTTAATTGACATAAGGAAATGTGCTTTTTCGTTTTTTATTGTGGAAATTCAATAATTGGATAATCAATTCAATTTTATTCAGTTATTTGTAGCTACCTTGTTTGACCTTAAAATCCTTTTATAAAAATTCAATAAAAGCAACGCTAGTAGCGTAATAATTTATGATCCTTTTTCTTACACAATATAAAGTTTCGTACCTTCACACCATAAATCATCTGCTTCTTTCTGTACATATATAGGGTCTCCAATTTCTACTTCAATTTCATCCTCGTGCCTTGGTATAAATTTATGCAAGCCTCTGTGAGTTGCTTCAAGCATATCCACATCGCTGTAAGGTACTCCACCTCCGGAACACGCTGGTGACATTCCAAGAAGTGGTGATATGGATTTAGGTCCATCTGTAGGTGAATGTGCAGTGCTGTGGCCACTATCAGCGTCAGTTAAAAGTCTATCAGAATCAGGTGAATCGTTATCCCATAAATATCCACATTTTAATACTAGAAGTGAGCTGGGGCCGCTGCTTCCGCTTCCGCAAGCTCCCAATTCATCAGCCAAAGATAATTCGCGTGATAATTGATGTGCGTTTATCAATGACACTACGGCAGCTGCAAGTTATAAAAGTATTATCACGCAATTTTTCGTCTTTTCCTTTGAGCCACAAAGTCATGACAACTATATTTACGTTTTTTATTTTTTGGTATTTCAGGAAGTTTCCGCCGCCTTCGTTCCCCGGGCCCCGTCCAAGGAACCAGCGATGTTCTTGACCCATGTATAGATCCTCCATCTGATCCCCTAACTCCAGAGTGTAACTCACCCTGCGTATCACAGTCTGTTTCTGGGTCACTTTTGGAAGACGTTGGGGATTCTTCATCAACTTGTACATCGTGAACTAATCTAAAATCAAATATGATTTCAAATAAACTTATTTAAATAAATTTATTTTGTACCAATCTGTGGGTTAAATTTTTGTTATAAATATTAAAAAGGCACTCACGAATAAAACGGTGATGATATTTTGCTATTTTGTACACTCTTTTCAAAGCTATGCCCAAATTCTTCAAATTCACTATCTGCCATGTTTATTTTCAACCCTTAAAATCTAGTATTGATTGTTATGAAGCTAAACGCTTGCGCAATCCTTTGTAATATCTAGCGCGCGCTCCACCCCCACGCAACCTCTAGGGTTACGCTAAGATATCATTCATTTGCTCTAACTCACTTAACCGTTAAATAATATCAAAGATGCAATTCATAATATAATTAGAGATTTGAATAGGTTGAAGATGAAGTCTAGATACATCGCATTATATCCAGTTAATTCTATAGTTCAAGCATGACCTACTCGTAATCCCATAACTTTTCTGAATGAGGCGTTATATCAACCCTTCCCAACTGGCTAAGAAAGGTTTTAAGTTAACATAAATCAATTAGTTTAAATAATTATAAGGCAATGAATTATTTTGTTAATTTTTATTTTTTGTGTGAAAGCTGAATTATTTCAATATGTTGATCAAATTTTGTTCTTTAATTGTTGCCTTCCTTATGACGATCATCAATCAAATATTATATAAAGTAACTGATCATTACCACATTTTGTTCATTACGATTTTATTCCTGATAAATGTGGGTGAGAAAAGGAAGAAATACAGAGCCTGATTTCCGAGAGCTAAAGTAATTGAAACCGTTATATGCAAGTTGCTGAATAAACCATGGCTTTTATCCCTGGACTCTGAAAGAGCGCACGTTTGTTAAATATTCCGCGAGGGAATTCTCTGTTTAAATAAGAAAAAATACTCTTTTAGAAATAACACTTACAAATGCCACTTTTAATAATTCCAAAATCTTAAGAATCAGAATCCAACATAATGTTGAAACTCATTTTGTAAATAAATGAAGAAAAATTAAAAAAATGTCTATGTGTGCGTGTGTGTGTGTAATGTGCACTATAATTTGTGGAAAAGAGGTACCATTTTTCATTTGAAACGAAAATTTAATTTTTCTACAAACAATATTAAAAATAAAATTTTTAACACGTCATACTACAATTAAAAATGTTATATTATAATTAAGCGTGTTAAAAATTAATAACTTTTAACACTTGTGTTAAAAGTAACCACTTTTACCACTACTATTAAAAGTAAAAAGTGAGAAAATAACATTAAATACATTCAATTTCAATATCTTCAATTCTTGTGATAGCAATTCACTTTCTTCTGCGCTAAAGTAAACAGACAGTTCTTACAGTAGCTCTTTAATGGATCCTATCAGAATATTTTATTATTTGACATGCGTCAAACAAAACGTTAACATTATTTACATATTCTATAAATTCTATAGGTTGACCGATTTTTGTTGAAACTTCATTGCAACCTTTTTCAAGAACTTTATTATGCCTTTGGTGGTGTTTGTAGAAAAAACATGATTTTATTTTATTCAAGGAATTGCTCATCTTGTAATCTACCCCACTTACAAAATAAAATCCCATTTTTAATACTTATATCATAAATAACAATTATTTTATAAATCAAAATTTATTTTAAAAAAATAAATTTTTTGTTTAATATTTTTTTAATCAAAGTTTTCATAATGATATTTGTACAATAAATATAATTATAATTTACTAATAACCAATAATAAACGCTTTTAATTTAAATAAAATCTTTAAATTAAATTTAGAGGTGTAATTTTTATTTAAAACTCATATACAAATTGATAACAAAAACTCATGTGAGATGAGTAATACTCTTACTCCGATCTTCAAATTAAATTTCGAATACTCTTTGATATGATTATATCTAAGGTAAATATCTTTTTTTTTTCAATCAATTTTTTTTTATGTATAACATCGAAATAAATGTTCATCCCATTTTGAAAGGTCGCTAAAAATAAATCACTGGCTAAATTTACTGATTCAAGAGAATCGCATAAAACTGTGATTCTGCCAATCAAATACGAGTTGCGCGTTAGTCAATGAACACTTGAAGTTTGCTTTATAAACGAAAGATTCCCTGGAAAGCTTTCAGTCGGTCTTTAGTAACTATTTGCAACTAAAGAACAAACTAACGAAATGAGCGGTTCGGGAAAGCCTCTTCTAGGACTTTGGCTTTATAGAAGTGAAGAAGATTGGAGTTATAAAGAAGACGTACCCATATCAAAGGTTAAATTTAATGAATGCAAAATGCAAAATTCGTAAATTGATTTTTTAGGCTAAACCTGAGCCAAAAGCGACCATAAAAGCTGAAAAAATTTCAATAATTTTCACGTTGAAAAATCAAGTTGGAGGTTTGGTACGCGCTCTTCAATCGTTTCAAGATTTGGGCATTAATGTTCTCCACATCGAATCGCGTCCTTCAATCACAGAAGACAATCAAGTCGATTTTTTGGTAGATATTGAATGTGAGCCTAAAAAAATCGAACAGTTGGGAAGAATGCTTAGGCGAGAAGTGATAACGATGGTCATTGGCACTTATGGAAATGGTGAGAAGGATTTTCCACCCCCTACGCCACTTTCTGCAGCTGCAAGTTTTGGTAATATTTCACTTCAATATCAGCTATTTATAATTTTTTTTAATTGCTTAGATTTTGATGAAATGCCTTGGTTTCCAAAAAAAATCAGCGATTTAGATTTAGCACAAAACGTTTTAATGTATGGAAGTGATTTGGATGCGGACCATCCTGGATTTAAGGATCCAATCTATAGAAAACGACGTGAATATTTTTCAAGAATTGCTAATAATTACAAACAGTAATTTTCCAATTTAATTTCTTAATTATTTTTAACTAATTTAACTTTAAGGGGACAACCCATACCCAAAGTGCAATATACTGAAGAAGAAACGAAAACTTGGTAAGATGCAAGCATTTGAATAATTAATAATTATCTAAATAATACAATTATTTGATACAGGGGAACCGTTTTTCGCGAACTTCACAAATTATATCAGAAACACGCATGCAAAGAGTTTTTAGATAATTGGCCCCAACTTGTAAAATACTGTGGATATCGAGAGGATAATATTCCGCAGTTGCAGGATGTAAACGCATTTCTTAAGCGAAAGACTGGATTTCAAATACGACCTGTTGCTGGATATCTCAGCCCGAGAGACTTTTTATCTGGATTAGCTTTCAGACTCTTCCACTGCACACAATACATTCGTCACTCTTCAGATCCATTTTACACTCCTGAACCGTTCGTAACATATAAATTTTTATTGACAAAGCTTTTTATTTGTTTCTTATTTTAAAGGGATTGTTGCCATGAATTACTTGGACATATGCCGCTTCTAGCTTGTCCAAGTTTCGCACAGTTTTCTCAAGAAATTGGATTAGCATCTTTAGGAGCCTGTGATGCGGATGTGGAGAAGTTGGCTACAGTATGTTAATACAAATCATAAAAATAACTTTAAATATAAATTTTGTTAATAATTAATTGCGGCTTATTTGAAATGCAAAGCTTTAAGATAGATTTATTAAAGGTGCAAATTGGCTTTCGGTCCTAAGTCGTGTAAATTGATTGTTTCTCTCGCCATTACAAGATCATTTTGATGGTTACGGTTATTGAAGGAGGTCTCCAAAGAGAAAAATAAAATTCAATTATTACTTTTATTTAAAAATAATAACTTGCTTATATTAAAGTAAAAGTAATTTCTAAATTTACTGAGTATGAAATTAGTAATAGTAGCAGATAAATGTTCATATTTTCTACTAAATTTACACCTTATGTAAACATGAAGAGTTCGGACTTAAAATTAAAATAATTTATAAAAAAACTAACATAATTAATAATAACTTTTTAGCTTTACTTTTTTACCGTGGAGTTTGGTTTGTGCAAACAAGATGGCGAATTAAGGGTTTATGGAGCAGGATTATTGAGTTCAGTGGCTGAACTTACCCATGCTATAGGAAATCCTGAAAAAATTAAAAGATTTGATCCTGACGTGACCTGCTTGCAAGAATGTATCATCACTGCATTCCAAAATGCCTATTGGTACACTGATTCATTTGAAGAAGCTAAGGAAAAAATGCGGTAATATTAATATTTAAATTGAAAAATTATTTCTTATTCTATGTTATAACTAAGGACAAAATAGTTTCCTAATTTAATTACCAATGATCTATCAAAAAACCAAAATTATCGCTTAATAAAAAATTATAAAAATAATTAAGCAGAATAGTCCAATAATTAAACGCACGCTGCAGGTCCTAGTGTGTAGTGACTTTTCTTTAGTCATGCACAAATTAAGTCCATCGTTTTTTTTAATTTTTTGGTACACATACTCTTTGCTTGTATTTCTTGCATCACTTCAATATTTTAACTTTCTCTTAGTCTTCCTCTGCACATTTTTTTTGTATTACCTTGGTTTCCTACACACTATGTTTCTGCACATTTAATAGGTGACCTCACCAATTTAAATTCAGTTATCTTTCTTTTACGCACACTAGCAACGGTTACATATTTAGTACTTTTCTTATGGAGAATTGAATTTTTCATCTTATTTAATTTGGTGACTTCTTACTTTTAAAGATCGTTAGTACCCACGTTTCACATCCGAAAGTCAATATTGTTGTAAATATTGCTTCTTATTTTACATTCCTTATTCATGAAAATACAGAAGAAAACTGGACTTAATACACCTCCTAATATTAAAGGTTCTGTACCTTTAAAATAATTGAATTTTTCTTTTCTATACTGACATAGTGTAGGCTTTTTTTATATGTACTGGCATTTAGTAGGTTTTTATTAACCTTTCTTTCTTCTAGTTTTATATAAGCTCTCTCTTTACGCTTTTCACCCAGGAAATCAAAGCACATCTTGAGGATAGTTTTAATGGTATTATATAATTGTTTTTTTAATTCTTTGTCAGTAGAGATGTAGTTTCATTACTTACACTTTTTCTAAATCCACTCTGTTTTCCTTCGTTGCTGATTCAACAATCGTACTTAATATGTATACCAGAATCATTTGATACACTCTTTCTATTAAGCTCAGTTTGGCTCTTCCCCTATAATTGCTGCATGTCTTTTTTTTCTATATGCGTAGCACTCCCCTGCCTGACAGTTCTTAGATATCGTCTTTCTGATCCAGGCTTGATTCATATCTTTATTGGCATTTGTTTTCCTTTTCTTACTTGATCATGTTGTCTTTCCTTTTTGATTCAAGCTTATTGCTTCTTTATGTTATTCTTCGTTTTGCACATTTTATCTTCATATTCTTATTTACTATTCATGTCATGTTGGCTTGGTATGCGTCGTCGTCGACACCTCTCCTGACACACAGACTCTTCTCTGCCTGTAATGATGGCAACTTACATTACAGGTGGACCTACAGTTTAGCGTGGATTCCGAACCACTGGAGTTATATGATTTCTCATATAACTCCGGACCAGAGAAGGTTTTTAGTCACCGCTGGCAAGGCGGGTCGGGGAATTAGGGCAGTGTTGGATATTTAAATAATTATTTTGCATGATGAGCAGAATCCTGCACTCAGCAGCCGAAAGCATATAACCCTGAGCTACACTGCTACCTGGTATGCGTAATATTTAACAATTCTAAAAATACACAAATGTTTCCATTGTCGTTTCTTCCCAATTTATTTTTACTTTATTGTCCTGTATATTTTCGCTATTTCTTTCTTCTTCGGTTTTATTTTTTCGTAATGTCCTATAGAAGAAGATCTAATATTCTTTACTGACTTTTCTATCTTCTCTTGTCAGGTCTTACTTTTTACAGTTCTAACCATTTCTACAACTTCTATACTTTTTTATAGCCCTCACAGCTTTTTGTAGTTCTTTTGGTTAAATCTCCATTTCTCTTTTTTACGTTTTACTACCTCCTTCACAGTGGCCATTCGAAAAAAATTCCATGCGGAGAAGGTAATATCGAAAAAATTTTTGGTAAACTTACTGGCGAACAATTTTCTAGATCGTGGTTACTCCGTCTCTTTAAATTTTCATTTTTAATTTTTGCGATAATTTTAATATTTTATTTTATCTTAACACGCATTTATAATGTATTTGTAAATTTCGAAAGTTACACCACCGCCACGATTTAAAGTCACGAGCCGCCACTGCTTCTTCATTTCCTTGTTGCACCACTACGTTTGCTTTTTAATGCTCTTTGTTTTAAATGTTCCACAAGTACATTTCGTTCCTTTATTTAAAATTTCTTTAAATACTTTCCATACCTGTTTAATATCTTCACTTTCCCTATTTATTTCTTGTATTTGTAGTTTGTGGTCCTCTTGCTCTATATTATCTTTTAAAGCTTTGTTATCTTAGTATACTTCTAAATAATCATATTTAATTTATTCGCTTTTCTTTCTTACTTTTTTCTATTATAATTGTTTCCTTTATTTTTGTCAATACCATGTTATGGTGGCTATATATTTCGGGTCTTCTTCTGACTCTTACAAGATCACTTTGATAGGTAATACCAAGTCTATGATACACCCTTCCGGTCTTTACCATATATCGAATATTTATGTAATTTCTTTGTCTGTTTAAATTCGGTTACTTAGTACGACTTTCATTTATAAATTTAAGACAATTAAGATAATTTTGTTACTTTTGACACGAATATTCTGTCAGCTAATTATAATGACAGAAGGTCTCAGCAACTTGATGGAAATAATTTCACTAATATTGTTGCTTAATAACAAACAACGATGAGTTCGTAAAATGTTAAATTTTGAAAAAGTAAAAAGAAAAAAAAAATATAAAAATTTAATTCTAAATTCTCTTGTTCTTTTGTTTTTTTTCCCTAAACCGTTGATTAAAGTATTATAAATACTTCGTATAAAAATGTATTATAAATACTTCAAACAACGCCTAAACTTAATAGTTTTTAAAATATTTTCAAAAAACCGAAAAACCTTACCAATGAACTACCACTGGATTTCAGCCATAAGTCACTGCCACCTCCCATTTTTTTTAAAAGCGTAAATTTGAATTTCCATGCCGATCACTTTATAGCCCGAGAGCCAGCGTCACAAAATCTTCGGCCATACTAACAAAGTTCATATTTTGTAAATATGTTGTTTAGACTAGTAGAAGACGAGTGACCGTCAGCTGGTCGACTAGGTTATTATTTTTTGTCACTTTCCTGCTACAGAGCGTTTTATTTTCTTTTTTGGCCTAAATTTTTTTTTAAATATATAAATTACACAAAAATTATACTACAGAGCCACCAGATGGCAAGATCCCTTACATAAATCGGGTTTGTAGATAGATAAAATAACAGATAACGTATTTATTATAATAAAGAAAAAAAAATATTATTATATTTTAGGTCGTATGCTGAAAATATTCAACGTCCATTTGGTATTCGTTACAACCCTTATACTCAAAGCGTGGAAGTTTTGAGTAATGCGCAAAAGATAACAGCTCTTGTGTCTGAACTCCGTGGAGATTTGTGTATTGTGAATAATGCTTTAAAGAAAATATCAGCAAGGGATTCAACTTTGGATGTAGATAAAATAGCAAATCTTTTGCAGCTTGGTTTGCACACAGAAAATGATGTAAAGGAAGAGAATGGTAAAGATGCTCCTCCCACTAAAAGTGAACTCTTTGCTAAATATAAAAATTAATCTGTTGATGTTAAATGTTATGAATGTATAAAATATAAATAAACTAAATATATGTATTTCAAATAAATGTTTTTAATTTAATATTTTTTTAATTTTTACTCTGTGGTTCTAGGTTCGATTCCTAAGAAGGGCTTGGTCGCCCATTTATAAAATTCTTTAATTCTTATTTTGTCACAAACGTCGGACCTGTGTGCCGACTCTGGGCCCGCCCGGCTGCTGGCGGCGGTGTTCCCGGACAGCGGACAGACTTCGTTTATTAAACGATACACGCCCGCACGACGTGCCAGGGGAATGACATATGTGTAATAATAGTAGATTGTTTAACAAATAATAAAAAGTGATGTTTTGCTAGCGAGAGAAATAGGGATGAAATCCAGATGGGGACATTCAACCATTACAGATGAAATCATACAATACGCTACCAAGGGTGATCACCATCAAAAAAGATACCATTTTACGAAACTCTTCGAAATTTTGATTCCACACACGACGCAGTGATATTGGGGGATTGATTAACTCATTGTAGGCTGAGTAGTTTACTATATAAATTCCTCCAAGTACGATAATAAGGCTACGGAATGCATGACAGACCGTGCTGCAGAATAAATGCTAACCTAGGCCAGGGGTCGGCAGAAGTTAGAAGGGCCAAGTTGTTAAGGAAACAGAATTACAAAGGTATCAGGGAGCCACATACACACTAAGACACACAGGTTGCACTGATAAGCGGGAAAATAAATACAGCAGATATGTGTAGGAAAAAAATATGCGTTGAGTAGAGTGGTGGTGAGAACGCTTTATACACAAGTTTGTTTGACGGACCCATCTCATAAAGCTGCATAAATGGAAGTGAAATTGGAGTTCATGTCTAAAGAGCCGCAAGCGTCTGTGCAAAGAGCCGCGGTCTGCCGACCGCTGACCTAGGCTACAAAACGACAGTATTACAAGATATTCGCTATTACGATGACTTCTCGTATAATAGTTCAATGAACTAGCAACGCGGAACAAATTAAATCTAATATATTTTTAGAAAAATACAATTCGCCTTGCCAGAATTCGAACCCAGATCTCGGTATATCTAGTACGGTTTTCTAAAAATATATTTAACATTTTCGCAGGATCATTTACTGCATGAACAATTTTAATCGAGAACGACCAAGCCATAGAAATTAACAAACGAATAGAAATAGCTAGAGCGACTTTCGTCAAAATAAAGAAACTGTTTGTAGATAAAAACATAGACCTAACCCTACGAATGCGAGCGGTGCGATGCTATATCTTTTCGACACTGCTGTACGGCATGGAAGCATGGACGTTAAAAAAAGACAACATAAAAAAGATTGAGTCGTTCGAAATGTGGGTATACCGTCGCATGCTCAAAAATCCTTGGGCGGACCTGATAGCCAACAACAAAGTAATGCACAGAATGCACAAAGAAAAGGAACTTCTAATTACCGTAAAGAAGAGGAAGCTCGAGTATCTAGGACATATAACACGGGGAGAGAGATACAAAAATCTTCAACTCATTATGCAGAGAAAGATACAGGGAACGAGGTCAGTACGACGGCGCAGAACATCTTGGATGAAAAATTTTCGGGAATGGTACGGAAAAATATCAATGGAACTCTTCAGAGCTGCAATATCAAAAGTAAAAATCGCTGTGATGATCGCTAACCTCCGATAGGAGACGGCACAATAAGAAGAAGAATCTAATATAGCAATGAAACATTAGGGGTAACCATCGTGCAGACCAACTTGCCAAAAAAGGACGCTGCTAAACAGGAGGTCAAAAACTCTTTAAAAACGAACACTGAAAAAAATGGCTTGAAACAGCGGGTCACCTTCAAACTAAGAAGTTCATAGGAACAAACCATTCCATAAAAGTGCGTAACTATTGCGATTTAGTGAAACACACATCAGAGCAGTGACAGGACTTATCACAAGACACTGTTAGCTAAACAAAAATCTCCACAATGTGGGCCTAAAACAGGAACTAACGTGTATGGGATGCTGGGAGGAAGACCAAACGCTTCTCCACATCATACAAGAACTCGAAGTATACGACTCAGTAAGAAAACTCATTCCTGGTAAAGAGACACTTACCATAAATGAGGTAAATAACACTCCTCTGTCGAAGATACTGTCCTTTATGCAAGGGTGGGTCTGCTCAGAGAGTAGACGTAACACATGGGCGCAATAGACTAAAGGTCGCAGTGCGGGAGACCAAGAGGAACTAACCCAGTCCATAATAATAATAATATTAATAACGATAATAATAATAATAATACAAAATTATTTAAAAAGACAGATAAGTTTGTGTACATTACGCGTTACACATATATTAATTCATAAGGCAATAAGACTATTAAAAATTTTTTAGGAACCTTAATAATAACAATAAAGATTTTTTCATGGAACTGAAGCACCGAAAATATACAAATATAACGAGGTGCGGATCTTGTCCAACAAAAATATTCGTATATTTTTTTATTTCTTAACCAATCTGTCTCGAGGTACTTATTTTTATTCTTTACTTTTGAAAAGTGCCATACTGATCACCGAGCGTAGGCGACTCCCTGCTTACTTTCGTGTTGTGCGTTTTTGTCTGCTATAACGCGAAAGCAAGGGATCTTCTGTTTAATGTTGGTTTCAAACCACTAAATTGGGCAAATTATTCTGGGGCAACTACCCTTGGCGGTTGCTCATTAACTTCCGAGGGGGAACGGTAGTAAAATTCCGATGTTGGCTTTTCAAGATTTTAACCCTGGACCTTTAGCTTAGGCAACGCACGGCCAGGCCAAGCTACAACCACACTTTTTGTCAGATAGTTAAACCCTATTTTAGGGGAGGGGGTACAAAGGGCCTAATGATGCCTAAGTGCTCTGGCCTCTAGGTCACCCTCAAAACTCAAATCCAGAACCCTACTTTTAATTACATAAGGATTTCCAGTCAATATTTAAACAAAAAACAGGATCATTAAAGAAAATATAAGCCGTCAAGGTGTGAACGAGTACTAATAAAAATGTTTTGCAACACTTGCGAAAGAAGCTAAATAAAATAAAAATCAGAAAGGTACAATACCTGGGCAATGTTATCAAAGGAGAATGATACCAACTACCTACAAAACTTATTCAACAAAACATCTTATGAAAAGTAACACAGCTTTACAACGACTTTCTAAAAAAGAAAAGGTGCTCAATAAGGTAGAAGTTTGAAATATATAATA
>JARJDX010096848.1:0-10522 GCA_030264735.1 Gymnusa sp. GC000175
CTTAGAGGTTTAATATTCTCCCTCCTTTAACTTGCTTACATTCTTAAATCTTTCTTCTATTTTAGCTTAATCAAATCTTAAGCATTCAAAGGATATATTAAAGGCTTTTAAAGGCTGTAAAATGAATTCATCATTTTCTGGTCAGTTTGAATACAAAACATTTTATAATAAAATTCCTATTCCTGCCCCAAACTCTTCTGTTCAATGAATTGTGTATTTATAGTTGAAAATGAGAATTATGAAAGATTCTTTGAAACCTCCAAGATAACTTTCATAATATCTCCGACCAACTGAAATACTTAAGATGAAGAGATTTAGAACATCAGTAGAATTTATTAAGCATGAAAAGTTTGCGAAACAAAAGGTATTGATTCAACCAATAGAAATAAGGCTGCCTTTGAGAGATGATAGGATTTAAGAAGTAATTGAGACAGCTAACTTGCAATCTTAAAATCAATCAGAGTCAAGAGAAAAGGTCAAAACAATATATCCCTTAACTAAATATTTTCATTTGAGCCTTCTTTTATAATCGAATTAAATAATCACTTTTTATTATATACCAAATAATGCATATTTATATTATGCATAACATATTTATATACCAACCGCCCATTAAACATTAGAGTTTTATATGAGAGTAAATAAACTGAAGTATAAAACATAAATTATATAGTAAGAAAATCTATATTTATTGAATTTACACTAGTCTCTCTCAAATTCATACAAAACGCCATTGAATCCACACGAAAATCCGTTATAAGTACTTGATATATGCTTTATCTTATTATTCACTCCAAACTGCCTTGATGCCCCTACAAGAACCTCCTCTGTTTTACCAGATAGAAGATTGATACAGTGGACAGAATTGAAAAAAGATCCAGTATAAGCAAACATCCCATCGTTGGAAATCTTAAACCTTTCGTATATGGTCTCTGATGAATTCAACAGATTCTGCTCTGAAACATCCAAGACCAGATCGGTGGTGAATACCGCCAGAGAGGTATTTCGAATATCAAAAAGAGAGACGTTATTTAAAGAGCGTGAAACGATCAGGTTTGAGTCGACAAATGAAAAGTCTGAGATGGATTTGATTCCATCGAAAATTGGATTCTTAAAAGAGGATATTTTTTGGGATTTTGGAGAGATGTTTAGGTCGTGAAGCACCAGGTCTCCACTCGATGTGGAGTACCCAAAGATATTGTCTTTGAAAGATGAGAACTTAGAAGTGTTGATGACAGAGAGAGACCCACTCGAAAGCTGGGATTTTATGTCTATGAGATTAAAGAGATTTTCCATTCGGGATGTTCTCCAAAGGTTAATTCTAAGGTAATCTGAGCTGATGAGATAGTCACTGTTGGAACTTAAACTGAGAGAACTCAGCACATAAGAGTGGATGTTCATAAGTTTTTTCTCTTCATTGATTCTATATGCTGATGAAAGCTGGCCATTGCATATTTCCAGATCAGAAGCATCATTTCTCACCGTAAAAACCTTGATTATCTTTTCGTTTGCACAGAATAATATGTCATTCAACCCTCCGTCATCCATCTTCTCTATCGCGACAATCTTTTCTTTTATATCTTCATTCTCAAGGCAATCAAATTCGACCTGAAAGGCTTGATGTTTAAACTTTGAATCATCCTTGAAAAATTCCAAAACTCCATCTTCTCTTCCCAAATAGCAAGATCCGCCTTTGCAAATAAGTGATGTAATTTTATCATTGTATTTTGTGTCTATTCCCGGATCATATACAATCTTTTTCTTGAACATGACCCTTGACGAAAAAATTTGTTGTTTTTAAAGATGGAGGGAAAATCTTTAACAAATGAAATATTTAGAATTTGAGATTCAAATGGATAACAAATACTTTCTAACAACTATGATTTGGTGATTGAGATGGATTGAATGAATAAAAATTGCATTCTAACGCCTAAGATTTTGAAATTGATAAAGATTTATAGGATTTCTAATGAGCCAAATTACTTTCTATCAACTGCGAGGTGGGTATTTATTTGTCAAACTATTAGGATAAATAACTAGATATCTAAATGTGTATTGGATTTAGTTAACATCAGCAATACTCAACTATTTATAGAATTTCTACTAAAATATATAGAAATTAAAGTAATTTACTCCTTTCAAAATACTCATATGAAATAGGAATTGCCAAACTAATGTATTCAATATACAAGAGAAAAAACTTAAAGAAGAATTGATTGAAGACGCGATTGGGCTAGTAGACAAGACAACTAACTTTTAAGCTAGCCAAAAGCCGGATCTGAAGAACAAAAGCATTCAAAACCTAATCATAGATAAATTATTAATAAAATTTTAAAGGCAAACACTCGAGCGTGAACCTCTTTCGATTACTGACGAGGTGTTAGAGAAGCAAGGATTGAATAGGCTATCGAGACAGCTGTCTTGGCAGGTTAGAGCCAGAACCATGTAAATTAAAGACAATCTACAATTAAACCTTAAGGAAAATAATACTATTGTTTTATAGCCAAAACTAATCCTTAATCTAAATATTTAAATTATTTTATAGAATAGAAAACTCGGGATACAACATTTTGGCATGAAACGGGGGTTCACTCCAAAATTTAAAGAGGGATTGAAAGCATCAAAATGATACAGTATATTGTTTTACAAGACACATATGGTAAATGAATCTAACTATAAATATATAGTTAAGGAAACCATTCAAAGCACAAGAGAATGGCTTTAGCGCAACGGATTAGTAAATCCGTCAAAATCGGAGAATACTTTTTGATATCATTTTCTTATTAGCAAACAAATAAAATATTTTTCTCAAATTCTTTACTATTTTCATTTCTTTGCTCTATATTAGTTAAAACTTAAAAGGTATCCTATTAAAGTATTGTAGAGTGATAATAGGTGCGTTGTGTAAAGTCTTTTGAAAATACATTCATTCACTTCTGATTGATTAATATAAAAGTCAAATCAGCGATTTTGAAAGAAATTGTCTTTTGTATCTGAATGCTTCAATGCCAAAAGTCAAATCAGCGATTTTGAAAGAATTTATCTTTTACTTCCGAATGCTTCAATGCCAAAAGTCAAACCACCGATTTTTAGAGGAATATTCACTGCTCTTATTTCTTTGACTTTAACCTCAAAAATATGTCAAGAAAATTATGGTTCTATTCGAGAGCGTTGCCAAACCAATCACATCTCCCGAAAACAAAAATTAAATATATTTCTTCGAATTTCTATTGGTTAATAATTCAGAATCCCCTTTAAAATACTATAAATAAAAATCGGATTGTCATTTGATGAGCAAAAAGAATCAATTGTCAGAAGAGATGAAGTTTAAATTAGCAATGCTGGTTAAAGAAATATTTTCCCAGAATCGAGGAATTTTGGCCGCAGATGAGAGGCCAGGGTCGCTGGAATCGCGTTTTTTAAGAAAATCAATTATCAATACTGCTGAAAATCGAAGGAAGTTCAGAGAAATCATATTTACCACTCCAAACATCGAGGAATATATCGGTGGGGTCATTCTGAATGAAGAAACGCTAGACCAGCGCGACAGCAACAATAAGCTTCTCGTTGACCATCTTCTTCAAAGAGGAATTAAAGTTGGAGTTAAGCTAGACAAAGGGCTAATTGAATTCGACAAAGCTCAAAAGATCAGTGCAGGAATTGAAGACCTGAATTTTAGAATCGGAGATAAAAAGTTCGAACCCTGCACCTTTGCAAAATGGAGAGCCTATTTTTCAGTTGGACCGGGCCAACCAAGCCAAAAGTCCATCAATGAGAATATGAAAATTCTCTGCCAATATGCGATGATAGCCCAGAGGCATGGGATAGTTCCAATAATTGAGCCAGAAATCGGTTATGAGGGAGAATATAGTCTACATCGCATGGAAAAGGTAGCTAAAAATATATACAGTACTTTATACTGCTACTTAAATAAATACGGAGTTTATATTGAAGGCACAATATTGAAGGTGAGTTTTATAACGCAAGGCAATATGAACAAAAATATTGAAGATTTGACTGATGTAACAAGTTCCAATTTAAATACAATCCGAGACTCTTTGCCACATTCAGCAAGCACAGTTGTATATTTAAGTGGTGGGCACTCGGCAGAAGAATCATTAAAAATACTAAGTTCCATAAATAACAACATAAATTCAAAAGGAATAACTTTCAGCTTTAGCTTTGGCAGGGCATTGACGGATGCTGTGATCGATTCATGGGCAGGAAAAGATGAAAATATAAAAAGAGCTCAGTTAGAATTATTTGCAGCTTCCAAGAAGAGTAGCTTGGCTCAAAAAGGAATATTTGAATAAATTGTTGCTTTTATATTTTTTTTAGAGACAAAATTATAATTTCAAGTTAAAGTACGAGAAATAGTGCTTTTATTCTGAATATATTCTAGTAAGGAACAAAAATTTTATTTAAGGGTCAAATTGTTTCGGTTTTGTTCTCGTGACTCCGATTTGATTTTAAGCCTGATAGTTAGCTGTTCTCGCCTACCGACTCAAAGCTTTTTCAACATTTCGTCTGCAATAGAAAGATATATTCTCGAGCGTCCTCTTCAATACTTTAGATTGGATATATGCTTCTGTGTTCTTTGATAGCCCCAGTTTATTTATCTATTTCATGCAGTAAACTCATTTTTGTAAGATGGAAATATTATACTTATGTGTTAATTTCCAATTTGTTCCTTCTTCTAGAATCCAATACTCTTTGCTGTTTCATTGTACCATATAAAATAAAATATTTATTTAAGGGCTATATTCATTTGGCTCTGATAATTTTTCAAGCTTTCAAGTCGGCTGCCTCAATAGCTTCTTCAATCCTATCATCTCTCACATTTCAATATAAGTTTAATTTTTACTTTACTAAATGGTCTTGGAATATGCATTTAACACTTCTTTAGATTGTTCTCTGAGGATATTATTTAAATCACATCAATCATTTGCCTTTATTTTCAAGTTCTTCTTCTAAAACTTTAAGTCATCCTCGAAAATGGATGGGATAATATTATGGTAATTTTCCTCATAAAACCAATTAAAGAAGAATATAATTTCAAAACCAAATACAACCAGTGATAGCCACTAAGAATTATAATCAGATCAAACGCCAATTTTAATTCAGAGTAAAACCAAATGGGAAGTATCTGAAGCAAAGAAATGTTTAGTCTTTGCCGATTGGAAATTATATAGTCATGGGCTACTGTAGAATTTAAAATTTGATCCTTATTTTGGAATCAGATACTCTTTGGGGTTCTAAAGACAATCTCTTCACTGCTTCTGATACCTCTATTTCAAGGCTATCCTCTTAAAAGAGATTCCATCTTCGATAGAATGCTATGCTCTTCTTCAGTATTCATGATTGGATTATACTTCAAAATTAGGTAGCATTTCTGATTCGCCAATATGTATTTTGTGGTAAACTGCCATCACTTCATCCTATGCTGCAAATCGAAAATAAATAAATCCATCAAACAATTCAAAAAAGACAAACTTTTACCAAAGAACATATTTTGGAGATATTCTAGAAAATTATATTCATAAAATTTAGTAAACTGTTCAAAAAAGACAACCATTTACAAAAAACATATTTTGTTATATTCTAGAACCAAATTCAAATCACTCTGGAAAAGAAATAAAATTAGAATCGTATCTATTTCTTATTCGTTACAAAGCTCAAAATTATTGTAAAATATCAGAATTTGAGATTAAATTGATGATTTGTTAGGTAAAAAGTCATAATAAAAATTTAATACTAAATTTTGATTAGAATATAGAGTCTCAACCTATGAATGGCAAATTAAGGATTCCATTTGAATGTTTAAAAGGTTAAGATATGATACAGGAAGCTTGGATTGGCTATGACGAACAAATAAGAAATCCAAAAATCATATCAATTGAAAATGGTTAAACATTAAATAATTTAAATTCGAAGAAATTCCTTAAAATCAGGATTGATTTATGTCATTAATATTTAAGATGTAGAAAATCATAACGATTTAATGATTAACATAAAATGTTCTATTACTTGATATTCTAGCAGCATTTATTCCAGACTTCCTACAATCTTGGTAGATAAATCATCTCCCCTATCCTTTGCCTCGAGGGTCTTGCCGGTCCTTTATTCTCCCAAACTTCGTATTCTCTTTGATATTCAAAAGAGAAACTTACAAGATATATATTTAAAAAGATATATAAATCTGCGATTCGATCTAGAATGTACTAATTTATTTATGCGTTTATATATATATTTTTTATTTTGTTGTTTCCTGAGTCATTTTAGATACTCCTTGTTCTGTCATACACAACCTCCATACTCCCTCCGATACCTCTCCTTCTAGTTCATCTTCTTTAGAAATATTTCGTCTTCGATCGAATGATACGCTTTCAAGAGTTTTATTCAGTATCCGTGATTGGATGTATGCTTCAACATTTGTTATTCGATCTAAAATAGATACATTAAATTATGTGCTGCTATATTTACATTTTAATTAGCAGCATCTGTTTCCACACTTGCTTTCACCTTAGCATCAGCATCTTCTCTTTGTCTTACAGCAACTGTATTCCAGTACCTATCTTTCTGCCCATCGCTTTTATAAATCTACGATTCAATCTAAATTTTAATAATATATTTATGGTGCAATCAAAAATTTTTCTTTTTTATATTTCTTGAGTTTTAAGTAAGCTCAAAATAATAAATACATGTTGATATAATCGAAAGCTTAGAAAATGTGTGACCAAATCAAATCGAAAATTTTATTAATTTATCAAACTGAGGATTCAAAAAGCACTTCGGTTTGATGTTCTGAATAACACTATTCAATAGAGCAATAATTCATCATAAATGAGGCACGGAATGCAAAAATGATATCTTTCAGAATGAATTTCAAGCAGCTGAAGCGGATCCAAATTCCAAAGGCGCTAATCAGATACATTTCTATTTTATATTTTTTGATTCGAAAATTGTAAAAATAAAAATTATCACTGCGCAGGACAGAAGTTGAAATACAAAATACGGCTTGTGATTCTCAATTAATGTAAAAATAGAGGGATAAATACTTTTATAATATGAATGGCATATCCCTATGGCGTATCCCAAATACACCAATATCAAAGTATTTTCAAGCACAAAATAAACAGAAGCTTTCTTGGGTAAACTTGTTAATTTGGGCAGGTGCAAAGAGTTCTTTTTGTCTATGGCTAAATTATAAACAATGTCAAGATAGAAAATCGGTGCAAAGAGCTGGTGAATGATATATTTCAAATATAAAGGAGGATTTGAATCTACAGCGGGTTGTTGAAAATATTTTGAAACCACATCTTGCAAGAAGTCAAAAATATAGATGATTGCAGAAGAAGTAAGAATGCGGCCGTAATAACTCATTTTCAGCTTTCTAAATTCAATTTCGCTTTTCTGGCCATGGATACTCCTTATTAAGGGGCTGAGAAGCACAGAAGGCAATCCAATAGCAACAAAAAAGAATATGCAAAGAGATGTATAATAACCACAAAAATTGAAAGTCACAATAGGTAATAAGTCCTTTATATCTTCCTTTGAAAGACTCCGGATGGGCAGAAAATGGATAAAAATGATTATAATCGCGGATATATAAAGCGTGCAATTTCCAGCAATCATTTAAAGGGTCAAATAAATTTAATTCTTCATTTATGTTTGAAGTTGTATTCAATCAAAAAGCTCTCATTGTTAAAAAATATGAATTTTCTATCCAGTAAATGTATTGAAGGAGACACTCAAGAATATATCTTTCGACTACAGACAAAATTTTAGCGAAATATGGATTGAAAAAGCTATTGTGCCAATATTCGAGACAGTTAACTTGTAAGCTTACAACCAAATCAGAGTCAAAATAATCTTTAGATAAATATTTAAATGCTTAATCAATGAAATTTATTAAAGGGTTAGTTTTTGAATGCTTGCGATTTTAAGCTCTGAGTTTTGGCTAGCTTGCAAGTTAGTTGTCTCACCTACCGGCTCAATAGCTTCTTCGATCCATTCTTCTCTAGCATTTTGTCTGTGGTCGAAAGGCATACTCTCGAGTGTCTTCTAAATACTTTTTATTTGATATATGCTTCGATATTCTTTGTTAATCCCGCTTCTTTCACATGCTTTTGGTGATAATTCTCATTTACCCATATATTTAAACTTATTGATGAGCTACTATGGAATTTTTAAATTGTTAGTTCTTTTAAAATCCGATAATCTTTACTATCCGATGGTAAATCCTTTTACTGCTTCCTATACCTCTCCTAAAGGCCATACATTTCGCCGAGATTCTTCTTCAATCTAATTAAATGCATTCAAGAGTTATTCCAGTATTTGTGATCGGATATATGCTTATAAATCAGGATGCATCCCTAATTCAGTAATATGCTCTTTGCGATAAACTAACTAACATTACGTTATTCCATTGAGCAAGATATCTAATGAAAAAAGAACCTGCAATCTAAGAAAAATCTTTTTGAAGAAGATGAACTTAAAGATGAAAAACGGAAGCAGTGAGGAAGTTCAAAAAACAACAAGGAGCGAAATATTAGACTCGGCCGGATACTTTTTAAGCATAATTTTGAAATCACCGAAATATATTCATTCTAAATATTAAAGATTGGGACTAAATTCAACTAAAGAAATTATATATGGCAGATAGTTTAGCAGTGCAAAGAATTATGTATGATTAGGAGTATCTTGAAATGATAAACTGATATGAATACATCAAAATAACGGTACTTTGTTCGAAATAATATAGTATCTCAAATAGTATATAAACAAAAACATCAAAAAATTTTGATTTTATGCCAAAAGAGATTCTATTGATTTAAGGAGCTCAAATGTTTCGATTCGATAATGTTTCAAATTCAATAAAAATTTTTGTGATTGCTGAGTTAAAATAATACCGCTTTGAAATCTACAGATTAAAAAATGATATCAGCCCCTCTCCGATGATTTATAATGCCTGTCTCGTATTTACACTTTTCATGAAAACAGTTTACTCTGAAATATCCGTAAAGCAAATTCAAGATATTATGAAGGGATTTAATATTGAAATACAAGCTCAATCATCAAATAGCGAAAATCAAGCCCAATTTTCGAATTGTTCAGCAAAAAAGTTACCATCTATTGTTGAATCTTCTATTCTCAATCCTATCTACGGCTATCTTTTTGAAGCATCAGGTGCTTTGAGTAGTATCAGATTTTATGGTCCAAATTTAAAAATGGGCATAAAAGACAATGCAAGAATGTATTCAAGAGATAAAAGTGATGACACCATATCAAATCTTGCAATCGAGCTATTTCCTTCACCAACTGGATTATTGTCTCACATCCGAAATATGGATGAAATTTTGGAAAGGTATATATCAATAATATTGATGCCGGTATTGATTTTCTTTCAGATATATTTTCAGAGATCATAGTAGATGAGAAATCAACCGCGGAACAATTGGATCTAATTTCTAATAAAGTAACGCCTTTTGAAAGGGTTCAGAGAATTTGTTTCGATCTTGAACCATCTAAAGGCATTAAACAAACCGAATCAGTATTTTCGGACAAAACCCTAAAACTTATGATGATTAATGCTTTTGTCTTGAAAGCACTTGATAATCCAGAAGATCTTCAAATATAAATTCAAAAAATTCTTGATAAAGTTGGATCCAAAGTTACCCAAAAAATTTATGATGGGCTACAAGATGGGAATGAAGATAATGCTCAATCCGATGAAATGTTTGACAAAATTTTTAACGAAACACTTCTAAAATATGCAACTATACCGGACGTTATCGAAAAGGTATTACAAATCAATAATCAATTTCAAGGTTTTCCATATTCTGAACGAAATCCCCCACCACTAAACAGCACAATTCCAGGATATAGCAGAATTAAGAAGGAACACATTAAAACAGAATCATTCTCAAATTGCGCCGATGTAATACTTTTAAACATTTGCAATTCTATATTTTACAACCCTGAAAAATCTTGTTATGATGTCGAAAATTTGAAATTTGATTTAAATCATACTGTTAGTCATGATTATAGTTTTACTCTAAAAGATTTTTATATGAAGTACAAAGATGATTATACAATAACTACAGAAATAAGGAATGATTGGTCGAAAGTGATACAAGACCTTAGCGATTTTGGTACAGAGGATTCAAGTATATTTAAACTAAACCAAATAGTTTATAATAAAATTTTTGAAAATGAAAAGTATGGTAAAGCAAGCAATGAAATTGGCACTGGTATAATTAACATGATGAATATTCTTATTAAAATATGCAACATGGATCATAAAAAATTCTGGGAAGGGTTTGATGGTGAAAATATTAAAGAGAAATTAAAAGCTCTTTTTGAAATGATGGCCAAAATCGCAGGAAATGAATTCGAAATTGAATTCCCTTATGAAACGTTTGAACGAAAAGAAATCGGCCCCTCAAAAAAATCAGAGTTTTTGGAGCTTTTTAACCTTGTATTTAATGTGAATAGAAACAAAATTGTAATGAAAGTTTCA
>JARJDX010096850.1:0-26188 GCA_030264735.1 Gymnusa sp. GC000175
TTTTTTAAGTTTTTTTAACTTTACAAATAAAAAAAATTGTTACTAGTTTTATTGGTATATTTGAAAGTTTTTTTGTACGAGTAATTACGAGTTACCTAATGGTGGGGGTGAGGGTACTGGCTGCGAAAATATGTTAGGACTTTAAGGGGGCCGCGAGTAATAAAAGGTTAAGAACCACTGCTCTAAACCATCATACTTTTTTTTGAAAACATTTTGTCATTCCATGTCTATTTTTGGAGATATTTCCCAGCTAATATTAAAATCGGACATCCTGTATATTACAATTTGGTAATTAATTAAAACAAAAGTAAAATATCTATTAACAGGGGAAAACGCTCACGTAAATTTATTATTTATTAAAAAAGTTTATAAACTTTAATACCATTTGATGTGCATTCGGGTCAATTAATAGTTACATTTCCATTGCATATAGAGCATGAATATGTATGCACATGGGAAACGTATTGGAATGCATATTGCACTCAAATGAATACCAATGAGCAGAGTTGAAATCTTGAAATGTAATATATTAATATTTTGTATTGAAATGTGCTGATAAATTGGATTTTTTTCTTTGATAAGTTTGTTGATCATGAATCAAATCGAATTGACCAATTCAATGTTTTCGTTATGAAGGACAGTAATTCCCAGTTGAATAAAAGTTATTGCTGAATTAGGTTTAATTTAGTTATGAGTTTTCCTTATCATACGAAGAAAAGCAATATGAAAAGTAACTAAAACTAAATCATTTACACCTTTAACTGAGTTAGAGGGCTCTGTAAGGTTTGTTCAAATTAATTAATTTATCTTCTTATACTTTTCCTTTCGTTTATGGTCATTTAAGGTCTTCATGTCTAACAACTACTTTACTTTATTAAGGCGACTTCTTTAAATGATGGTTTAGTGGGGGGTCAGGGAAACTGTGACAGTCTACAAAATAAGTCACTAATATTATCCCCGTTAGTGATTTCTTTAAAAAAAAACGCTTTGTAGGTTCCCCAGACATAATTTATGGAAGCCGTCCAATGATGACATTGGGATCAGCTCGTTGGAGGGCATCCAGATGTCCTCTTTCCGGTTGGCCTTAAATCTCCGCAAATTTTTTTGCCCAGTTTACCTTTCCAAATTTATATGTGTTTATTTGAGCACTTTTTTTCTAAATTACCAATTAAGGTGTTGAAACGTGCAATGGAGAGCAAAACCGCACACAAACTTTTTTAAATTTTGGTCAATTTTGGTTTAGATTACCTAAGAAGAAATTTTAAAAAATTGAGACAATCTTACCATCATATAAAAAAATAAAAATAAATATTTTGATAAAAGAAACTTTATTAAAACGCAATTTACAATTTTTAAACCAACTGGTCCATATTTTATCAAATTAACAAAATCAGTTCATAACATGTTGTAAAATTATTTGTTTTTATTGGTTGTCATTGTTGGAACCTCGAAAACATTTCCAGAATCAGCTAAAAGCGCTCTTAAACATTCTTGCCCTAAATGTGTGTCCTTATGTGGAGGAGCTGACACCCTAAAATTAGGATGAAATTAAAACGTGAAATTATAATAAAACAATTTATTAAAATTACTTATGGAAGGTATCAAGGGCATCACACAATATTTGAATCCCCTTTTCAACCTCTTGTTTATCCATTAATTCAAAAGCGGCTGCATATTGCTCCTCGCAATTTTTTAAATGTTGAACGTTTTCGAGCAGGGAAACTTTGTTCTTGCACCTCGGACATTTTACCGTTTCATTTGCAATTGGAAGGGTAAATAAATACGAACATTTTGTTGTTGGGCACCTGCAAAATTGAGTTTTAGCTTTACGCAACATCTACTAGAAGTATGTAGCGGAAAAACGAAAATTTAGAATTAGAAACAAAAAAATTATTCCTACCTAACTCTTCTGCTTAAAACTGCAAGTCCTGTGTCCAAGGTTGGCCAATTTTGGGTACATGCCAAACAAGCACATTTAAACCAATAGCGACCTGATAGATTTTTCTGCCTATCAGCTAAAATTTTTCTCGAGAAGTATGGGCCGTAATTTTCTGAAATCTCTTCACCAGGTACTAATGGCCTTGAAGCTTTGATTACGATGTTTTTTCCAACGAAATGTCTAAAAGTAAAAACCTTTGAAAGTCGAATTACTTTATAATTATAAAAGTTGTTTAGAAGATGGTCTTGAAGCTTTTATTACGATGTTTTTTTCCAACGAAATGTCTAAAAGTAAAAATCTTTGAAAGTCGAATTACTTTATAATTATAGAAGTGGTTTTGAAGAAAATGAAGATTTAGAAGGAGTGGTTTAGTTATTTTGGTATATGCTAAAGGTTTGGGTTGAAAACCAAAAATTAATACTTTTTGGACACTTCCCCCTTAAAAGACAACGGCAACTATGAAGGAAATATGCCTCAGGATAACTTTATTAAATTTGGTAGTTGGAAACTTAAAATAAACTGCAAATCTCTTGCAATTTTGTGCAATATCAGACAAAATGCACAGCACGAAAGTATATGGAGAAATTGCCTACACTCAGTAACGAATGCGGCACTTGCGAAAGTGTAAAAAAATTCGAAGATATCCTTCTAGTCAGAGACCTTAGGACTACTAAGCCATTTGTATTCCTCGTTAGGGAACTGCTAATCAATTTGTACTCCACAGAAATATCTTTCTGATATTAATTTTTTACTCGTAAAATTACCCCACATGGCGAAAAAAGAACAACACAGAGCTTTTTATTCTCATTATTCTTCTTCTTCTTCTTCTTGAACTTCCATACCCGTTACCAAGTAAAAAAGGGTCAAAGTAGTAAAAAATTTAATATAATAAACAAACCTTGTAACTGCTGGGCTACATCCATGATTAAAGAGTGCAACTGTTGGGTAAATAGCGACACCAACATAATTCGCTGCAGCACTCCTAAACCTATGCTCACCACTTATTTTTGTTTCATAAATTTCGTGCGCATTAAATTGAAGCATTTGCAAATTAAAAAGCAATAGTTCACCAACGGCTAACTGGTTTTCATTGGGCACAACTGCAAGAAATAATGTTAGATGTTTTCTTTCTAAATTCGAAGAAACACAACAAATATTTTGGTCAAAGTTCCAATTACAATTCTAAGGGGTCAGGTAAGTATTTATTATTCAAAATGTGCAAATAGTAGGTATTTCAGTTGATAGGATTATAATCTGCCGGGATTGTTACATGTTAGGATTGAGTTCTTCAAGGATTGTAATCTGTCGGGATTGTGTCCTGTCGGAATTGCGCCTAGTTAGGATTTTGCCTTGTCGTAATTTTTATACATCTGGATTTGGTTTTCCAACAGCTAATCAAAGAAGACCTGATTTTTGTTTTTCTCCTCTAATTTTTGCAATAGTAAGTACAGTGGAAATTCAATACTCGTCATTAATCCATTTGTGAGAATTAAAAACGACGAATCAAACGAAAAAATAGTTTAATCCGTTCGCAGTCCCGAATTTTGCCCATCAGAAAAATGCTCAAAACTGAGCCAACTGATTATTAGCGCTGATTTGCCAGCCAATGTTAAGGTGGGACGACCATTGACTTTTCAGACGAATATCAAACAAAATTTCAACAAAAACAGGACAAATTAAAAAAAAACGCACATAGCCGTGAACGAATATTGGAATTCCACTGTATAAGAAAAATAAATTTAATACCATTTTCATCGATATACCCAAAATATCCACTCTTTTGCAAACAACGCAATAAAAACGAAGCCATTAAAGCCCTCTGTAGAAAATCTTCAGGCGTTCTCTTCTCACTCATTGTACATAAGCTATAAATTTTCTCACTGTTCCTGTTTCTATTAACTTCGTACATTTTCTCGGGTGCATTTTGCGTTATCATTCTTAACGCCGTGTGGGATAAAACACTCATACCCGAACCAATGAGTAAATCTAAAAATTTGCATTCGGATTTGTGGTACGAATTCACAGCGGCATCTCGACACTCTGCTTTGCAGAACGCTACGTTGGAGCAATCGGGACAACCAACTGGTGCATCCAATCTAAGAAAATGGATTAATTCCGTATTTTTATGTGCGCAAGTAACGTTTTTATGATGAAAAATTAGTTATTTTTACACTTTTATGATGGAAAAAAAATTAATTTTTCATTTTTTTGACGAAAAGTAACTTATTTTGGCATTTTTATCGTAGTAAAAAAAATAATTCTTCATTTTTATGATAATTTTAAAATAGAAAGTAAATTATGTATATATTTTTATGATGAAGGGCATTGGCGTCGTAAGGGTAGGGCAAAAAGAGTACTTGACCACCCCCTCTTCGGAAATCAGCACAGCACATAAACTTTTAAATTTCTAAAAATATTACACTCCTTCACTCTTCATAAGTCTTGCCCACCTCCTTATATAAAGGTCTGCTGACGCCCATGATGAATATTAAATTATTTCTGCATATTTATGTATTGTTTTTGAGTGTACCTGTCGAAGCAATGATGGCAGTGCGTTCCAAAACAATCTGGAAGCAGACATGCTGCAAATGGTGGTTCGCACACAATTGTTTCGCCTGTTTTAATGGTGTCGCTGGCTACTGCAAACCTTCCTTTGCCTTCTTCTTGCTTTATGATCATTTTCTTGGAGGCGTTTGGGTTATTTGGATGAGCTTCGGTTATTTGTGGCATTTCTAGAAAAAAACAAAATATTTTTGTATAGTAAGGGAATAAAAAGTAACTCAAAAGTAGTAGAAGGATCCATGATGGGTCACGCTTGGAGATCCTAAATTTAATATCTGGATTAAAAGGTACATCTGGGTTACAGGTAATTTGAAGATTTTGCAATTTAATTGGCATCGGACTAGATATGTTATAAAACTTAAGGATAACCACTAACGCTGAATGAAGATATATCTTGGGAAAAGTACAACCAACTACCATATTTTATTGTTAAAAACTGGGATATAAAAACTGGAATGTCTAAGAGGAAGGGTGGTTATGCCTAATGTAACCAATTGAGATTGCACAGATATCACTTTTAGTATTTTTACCTTAGCCTCAGCTATTGCATACATTTACGTGGATTGTGGATTTTGAACTACTGGAGTTTGTGTTAAATTTATCTAGCGGTAGTCAGAAAAGGTTTTTAGTTTAGAAAGCCTATGTTGGTAAGGCGGGTAGTGGACGTGGCGCGGTTTAAATATGTGAAATGAGTTTGGTCGTTGTGTGGTTATAAACCACAATCAAGCAAAAGTCAGATGCATCGACTACTTTGCTAACTGTTTATGATGATGATGTTGATGTTGTGGTCCTATATATGATGTTGATATAAAGATAAATAGACAGATTATTACATATTTACGTATGGACCCCCATAGGCAATCTGAGCGACATTTGATATTTCAATAAAAACTTTACATTAAAATATCAAAAGTCATTCGGGTTGTCTACCTACGCGGTCACGTGGTTATTAACCATTTATAAGGACTTGGTATATACAAAATGGGTTACTAATATTAGAGCGCTAATTTGTAATGGTTAGGTTAGCTTAGCTTAGATGCACGAATATAAATATATAGAAAGAAAAACATTTTTTCTACGAAAATATACAACAAATTTTATAAGATAAGCAGATAAGATAAATACAAATATTAGAAAGAAAACTTACGTCTTTTAGAATCCTTTTTAACTTCTTGATATTGCAGTTTCATGCTTTCCTTCAAGAGACCAATTTTTCTGGAATCCTTAAGTAATAATTTTTCAGCCAGTTCGGCAGATACATTTGCCCTTTTCTCTTCACCCTTGGCCTTGTAACAAATGGCCATTCTCCAAAACGCCTCAGCCTTGTACGTGTTGTGTAAACCTTCCTTCAAGGCTTGTTGGATGTCGCTCAAAGCCAACGTGTATTGTTTTAAATGCATTAAAATTTCAGAACGCGACCACAGGGCTAGTGCCAATGATATTCCGTTGTCTATTTTTCTATTTTCTCCTGAAACGAAACCAATTTGATTGCAATAAATCTAAATGCAAGCTCTAACAGTGTTTTATAAGTTTTATTCTACGTCAAAAAATTAGTCTTGATATTAATCGAATAACGTGCGAGAAACGTTTTCTAGTTTAAGGAAACAATATGGAAAAGCAAAATATGGCAAATATTAAAATTTCTTATATTATAGAGATAATGAAGGGTCCAAGGACCTCATTTTATAATAATGTAATGAATATAGAAAGACATATAAATGAAGCATTGGATCTTTCGATTCACGTCATAAGTTCGCTAGGTTGGTAGGTTGCGCTGCTGAATCATACATCAGAATCATGTGTGAGCCATATTAATGACGTGAACCCAAAGATTCATTGCTCCATGTTTATATGACATTGTCGCATAGGAAATCAACAAATTTACCTACAAGCATCAGTCAAGAAATTATAAATAATCATAATTGCATATTTCCAATCTTTGATGTAAGAAATCATATAAAGAAGAATATCCAGAAGCAACAATCAATGAAATCTACTTTTTTTTCAAAAAATTCTTTAGAACCCCAATTTTTTAATTAAATTTACAATTTTATTAGTTTAAATTAGTATAAACTTAATGTGAAACAACACCAAATCTGCGTACAGGCAGCAGCAGCCTGCCTCCGCAGGATACATTAGTATTACATTATATGTATTTGGTAAAATAAATAAATAAATACCTGTTTTAGGTGCTCGTAGAACACTCTGGCTAAAAAACATTAGAGCTTTCATATTGTCCCCACTTTTAAAAGCTTTTTCTGCATCTAAACGCCTTGCTTGGGAAACTTCTGCGCTTTTCTTTCTGTATATTTCTTGAACGTGAGTTAAAGTTCCCAAAACTACATCCTTAACCTGTTAATTAAGACAATTTTCATTCCTTTACGAAGCAGATTTCTTATATTCTTTCTCATCACATTACAAGGATTTAATGTCTGGAGCTTTGGAAAATTTGGGAATGAAAAGGTAGCAACATGATTTTACTAAAAGTCTCCTTTATCTCCAGGACCCAGGTTTTGTAATAATTTCACGAATGCATCATTGTATGTTCGCAAAGCGATACTGTTTTAAGGCCTGCACTAATTAATCCCAAGCCTAACGTAGCAAATTATTATGTATACATTATCATTTAATATATATTGTTTTAATTCATGTAAAACAATTTTAAAGTCAATAAAAATGTACAACTTGTGTTAGATCAAAGTTTTTTTCATGTAATAATTTTATTATAAATTGAGATATTGAAAGAAAAACAATATAAAAAATAACTCATAAACATACATGAGGCAGAAAACGAGTGTTTTTTTTTATTCCAATCAATTTTAATAATTTTCACCATAAAAATTACAATCCCACTCCCACGCAACAACAATCAATAAAATAATATTTTTTTTCGTTTTGTATACTCACAGCTGGATCCTGATAAATGATCCTAATCCTTTCTCTATCACTTTTCAATTTGCCAAAAACGTTCTTGATCCACTTCTCGCCTGCATTCTCCGCCACGGTTTCGGCGAATTGCAAGAAGAAACCCTTCACGTTTGATTGTAACGTTTTTTCGCTGCATATCGTCATATACGGTTTGCTATGCAGTTTTTCAGACATTTTTCAAAATTATATTTTACAAATTAACAATGCGTGCTTTCTATTCGTGTCTTAGCAGCGAAAACACGCCGCGCGCTTCCCAAATAGTCATTCTATAATTAAAACTGAACTAAATTAAAATTTTAAAGGCGAAGTTTTCATCACAGATGTCGTTTCGGTGATAATAAATAAATGTTATCCAATTTTTCTGTTTACTAATTTAATATATTTTTAATAATTGATAATGTTTAATTGAAATTAGATGTGATTAGCTGATGTTGGAAGTTATTCATAATGCCTGTAAGGATTTTTTTTGAGTGGAAAAAAGAATACTTTGAAAGAAAAATAGGAAAAGCAATATTAAATTTGTGATTTTGATTACTTTTTTTTCAAAGCAAAGTAGAAGTAATCCCTGTTTATTAAATTTCAAGATCAATTTTTTAAAGGCGAGAATCACATTAAAGTTAAAAAGTTAACCACTTCACGTAGGAGAGAACACTTCGTATAATAAAATATTTCATTCAACAGTAGTAGTTTATATAGCAAAGAGATTATTTTAGGATGACCATTAAGACTTTAAAAGTTTATTAACCACAAGAGTTTAAATTTTCTTCTTCTTTCTGTGCCTTCTCCTTGCGGAGATTGGCGATCATCATGCATATTTTTATTTTATTTACAGCGGATCTAAATGGTTGAATGGATATGCACTTAAACTATTCGCTAAACTATTCGCAGAGGTACTAAAGCCACGACATTCTCACCCCCCAGATGTTTCTCTTACTTTTCCCTGCATAATTAGTTGTAACAGCGGTTGCCTTACGAGATGGGACCAAGGTATTCTAGTTTTTTTTCTTTAAACGTGAGGGCGATTTCTCTATCCTTACCCATTCTTCTTACTACCCCTTCGATCGTGATCTTGTCTTTCCATGATATTCTCATAGTTCTGCAGTAAACTACAACTCGAATGCTTCCAATTTACGTGTGTTATTTTTTCCGAGTGTTGCTGTTTGTATCCTACAAAGTAGGATTGGAAATGTACAGCATCGTAGCATTCGTATTTTGATGTAATTATTGATGTATCTGTTAAGGAAGAATAGTCTTGTTGTGGCTCATGCATTTTTAATCGTACTGCAGAGTTGTCAAATATTTCGCTAACCCATATACCATTCAAGAAGGTATTATCCACTATTAGTGGTGGTAATACATACTACTACTACACAGGAAAGGGGACAAACATCAAATATCCAACTAAAGACCCACAAGCCTATTACCACAGCCATACAAAATGCTGACAAAATTGATTACTAATAGACTGACTAACAAGTGATCTCAAAACGTTCATTAAAAGAGGGGTGAGGCAGGGGGACCCTATATCACCTAAATTGTTTTCACTTACGCTAGAGGACATATTTAGACAGATAAATTGGGACAAAAAAAGAGATAAAAATAGATAGAAAATTTATAAACCGCGATTTGCAGACGATATAGTGATAATAAGTAGCGACACATCAGAAATAACTGAAATGCTAGAAGAACTCAAAACGCTATCAGCGAAAGTGGGACTTAGGGAAAACTAAATTAATGACAACAAATGACGTTTCAATAACAATTACCTGAGAAACCATCGAAAGAGTCCAAGAATACATCTACCTCGGACATAGAATTCAACTGGGCAAATTAAACCAAACCGCAGAGGTGATGAGAAGAGTGAGAATGACCTGGGCAGCAGTTGGGTAAATAAAACCGATAATTACAAACAAAAAAGTGCCAATAAATCTAAGGAGGAAACTATTTAATACCTGTATACTGCCTGTAATGACCTACAGCAGGCATGTCAAACTCGCGGCCCGTGGGCCACTTGTGGCCCAACAACGAAGATGCTGCGGCCCTTCCAGGCTTTTTAAAAAATTGTCTTATTGTCTTTTCTTATAAATAAAAGCTTCAAATCATATTTTATTTAAGGAATAGCGTTTAAATTTGTTAAATTCTGAAAACTTGCGGCCCTCGGCCGAAAGAAAAATTGTTTATGTGGCCCGCGCTATGAAATGAGTTTGACATGCCTGACCTACAAATTGGAAACCACAACTCTGACCAACATATCAGCCAATAAACTAGGAACCACACAACAAGCGATAGAAAGACTCATGCTGTGTATAAGCATATAAAGTATACAGGAGACAACAAGATGGGCTAAGTCAATAGCACAATGGCGACCTAGATCACATAAAATAAGCGTCGGACGCCCACAACTAAGATGGTTGGATGACATAAAACAACGTGTAGGGAGAAATTGGCACCACATAGCACAGGACAGAATATAATGGAAGGAGAGAGTGGAGGCCTATATCCAGGAGTGGATTAACAGAGGCTGAAGAAAAAGAAGAAGAATACATTTTCTGTTTTCGTTATCATCACAAACATGGTTTTCTTTAAGTTTAATTTTAGTCCTTTTTGTTGGCTGATCTGATTTATTTTCTCCACCATGTTATGGAGGTCCGTTTAATTTTCGGCTATGAGTACTGTGTAGATTATTCATTTATTTTTCATTGATTAAAATTCCGTTTATGTCTTTTTTAATGGCTTTTTTATGTTGTGTCTGAGTAGATGTTAAACAATAGCGGTGATAGGATACATCCTTGTCGTACTACTCACCTAATCGCTTTTTTCTTAAAGAATTCTCCTTCTAAATAATAGTAGCTTATTGATGAAAATACAAAGTTTCCATTATTCGTGCCATTTTTTTTAGTAATTTTACTAGTTCTTGATGTCGTACTTTGTCAAAAGCCTCTCCGTGGTGGATGAAACAAATATATACTTACATCTTTGTTAAGGCATCGTTATGCAATCAATTTAAGGCTGAAATAGGGCTTCCAACCACGTTCCTCAACCGAAATTGTGTTTAATTTTATCTTTATCCACTTTGTTATATATTCTTGAGTAAATTATTCCTAACAGCAATTTTAGTGTGTTACTTATGAGGATGATGGTGCTGTGCTCTTCGCACTTTTTAGCGTTGGGTTTCTTGGGGATCATTATGAACGGTTACGTCACCCATTATGTTAGTATATTTTCTGTACTACATATTTGTTTAGTACTTCAATGTTGTCGTAATTGATCAATTTTAATAGCTTGGTAGGTATTTTGTCTAGTCCTGTGGTTCGTTCTGTTTTATGTTTCTTTAGTGCAGATATTATTTCGTCGTTAGCGATTTCTAGGCCATGCTTTGAATCTATTTTCAAAGTCCATCATACGGTTTCTCTTTTCGTCTGTCAATGTTGACTGTTGGGTTTTTTTATACAGTCCAGACATGTCTATAACTCTTTTAGGTATGTTGAATGAGTCGTGGAGTTTTTGTAGCCTTTCCATTTCCTCGCACTTTGATTTTAGCCATTCCCCTTTTGCCTTTCAAATTTTCTTTATGGTTTCTTTGTTTACATCATGATTCTTGCAGATTTTTCTTTTTCCCATCAGTTTTAATAAATGATCAGCCATTCACTCATTTTTCTTTCCGTCTTTATCGGGTGTAAGATAAGTTTTTTCTATAATGAGTAATTGCGACTTTTAAAATTTCCACTATTCCTCAATGTTTTTAGCTGCTACATCTTCTCTTTTTACTGGGTTACTGGATTTCGTAAGTTTTAGTTCTTTTTTTGAAGTTTTACTGATTATTTTCTCTCTACGAGTTACAAAACACATAAAAATAAAACAAACGAAAAAACAAGTAAGAAAAATACACAATTAAAACGACAGTGCCAAAGAAAATGGAAACAAGTAAATAAAACGGACACAAAGGAAAACAGAAAAAGACCAGAAACATCATAAAGATTTTCGAGGTATAAAAATAAAATAAGCCAAAATTATTAAAAAAGAAAAGTTTTAAACAATTACAAAATCTGACTAATAAACAACCATTTCCGGTTGGTGGATTTTAGCCGAATATCCTCCTTTTCCTGTTCGTAGATTTGAGTATGCATTAAAGATTTAAAATTGTTTTAGCACTTTTTGTATTTTATAAAACATCATAAAATTTAAAGTGTGGTTAACCTAAAACGCACACAAAAACGGAAGCTATGTATGGCAAAAAGTGTTAGCGCCTTATGAAACTGCAAAAATGACTAGCGTTATTAACGCTAACGCATAACGCACCATATGCTCACAAAGAAATTTTTAATTTTGGTAAAAAGAGACCTTAAAACATGTATTTCTGGCGAAAACAGGAAGTAATAAATTTTGGTGACTTTTCGTCTTTTTGGCACATATCTCTAGCTGCCTAATGGGTGTGGGTAGGTGCGTAAAGCTAAAGTATCCATCATTTATTTATTATTAAATTGGTTTTTAAGAAGTAATGTAAATCAATTTAATTTAAATTTTGAGAACAATGTATTCTATGTGGACGGATATCTAGCGCCACCTAGGTTTGAAGTGATCACCGTTTCAATTTTATGAACAGAAATCTGAAAACCGGAATATATCGTATTATGACATAATATATTTACATCGATCAGCTGACTGTGACATTTTCCATAATACTAAACCCTAAAAGTGTTCAATCTCATTAAAAACAATGGATGAAACGAATTTCGACCCAGTACAAATGTTATTAAATAAAATGGACTTTTTAGAACAATTCGCCGAAAGTGTCGTTGATTATACATCGAAATACAACAACATAAACAGCATTTCCTACGCGCCGGAAAATTTGAGCGGAAAACCCGTGAATTATCCGCAATACGGCGATTTTCCCGACACTTATATGCTTGTAAGTAATATAATTTCAATGCTTTATTTAGATTTGCGCCAGTTTGTAATCGCGTAATTGGGTTTTCCTTTGTTTACTCACGCTGCATTTTCAAGCCACTTTTCATCTTTGTACAGAGATCGTATGGGAAATGGTGGAATGAAAGTGAAGGTGCGCAACTCAACTATATGCCACAGGATGTAGATCACATCGTTTCGGAGGATTATATCATTCTCAGGTTCGTGCGCAATGGTGGCGCTCGTTGTAGTTCATTACTTGAATCAAGTGTGGCGCTAGGTGTATTAAAATTTATTATTTTCAGATTTGAATGCGCTGTCGTACCGTCTAGTATTATTATTTATGAAACTTACAATCCAGGTGCGGTTGTAAGATTGTTTGGACGACGGACAGCGTCGAATTGGCACTTGTTATTTGAGGCACCGCCAGAAAAAGGGCCCCAAATTGCAAGGACATTTGTTCCACCAATTAGACAAATTTTAGATCTAATTAAGTATGTTTGAAAAATTTTGTTTAAATTTTAAGCCAAATCAATGCTTTTTATAGGGTTTGTTGATCCATTATTGAAATTTCCTTTTATTAAAAGGAGTCACTTTAAAAAGAGTACCTAATACAATACAATATCAAGCAGTAGTGGGCAAACTCTTTCTTCAGAGTGCAGCATGAATAGAATTTTTGGCTGGCTGCAAAAAGTGACAAAAATTTCAATTTTTCAAAAAATTACCACATTTTATAAAAAATATATCACATAGTGACTTAATTATATAATTTTGGTCCAAAAAGAAAAATTAAAAAAAAAACAAATTTTCGCATGCGACCCTCGGGATTCGTTTTGCCCACTGCTGCTGCAGATATTTTAATATATAATTCAGTAGTTCTTAAACAATTTTTAAGGTGAATTGTTTTAATAGTAGAAAATATCAACCACCACCATTCTTTATTGTAATTTGAGAATATTAAGTTTGTATAAATGTGCGTTCATTCTGAAATAATAATATGAACAACATTTAACGCGGCCCAAAAAAGTTATTTATCGACATTTCTTTGGTTCAGGATTACAGTTTAGGAAGCGCTGAATTATTTTATAGGCCATTTATGCTTAAGAATACGCTACCTAACGAAAAATATAAAAATAGATCTACTAAGTAAGTGCATTACTAACAAATTAAGCTGAGATACAAACCACCCACCCATCTACGGCACAAAATCTAGGCGGGGAAATTTAATTTGAATAGTCTATAGTTAATAATCAATAATTATGCAACTCTCCAAATTTTTTAAATCTCTCCATTTAAAGATAAACAAAGCTAGTTGGAAAATATTTTGTTTCCTGAAATAGATTTTCCTGAGTATTAATTACTAATCATAGATTTTTGTGCTTAATTATTTTTAGCGAAGTTCGCATTGAATTTAATCAAAGTTTGGTACAATATCACACGTCATTGGACGCGGTGATTTTGGCGGGATATAAACCAAAAACTGATTTGCAGTTGTATTTGTTAAGAAGAGGATTGTCGATTAATCCTCCGCCTACTAAACAATTAAAGCAAAGTTGTGAAAAGAGCTTTGAAGATGTTGTATCGGAAAATGATGAAGAGAGCGATGATCTTTTTGCAACGCTTCCAGTAAGTGTTCTTAAGATTTTTACTAAATTCGTAATTTTAATTTGTTTTTAGTACGAAGTTATAGTTCGCATTTTTCAATATCTAGATTTAAAATCACTCTTGCGATGTTCTCAAGTGAGTACACGGTGGCATGAGGCCACTTTAGATTCCGAAATATACCAGGCCTTAAGCCTTAAAGTAAGTGCAAGTTTAAATTTGGTTTTCAATTATTAATCGTCTTTTAATCATTTAGAAATATTGGATTAAAGTGGATAACAGCACGTTGAAGTTTTTGAAAAAGCGCTGCGTCATTTTGAAAAAACTCGATCTCTCTTGGTGTGGGAATAATTATCAGATTACCGAGGATGTGTTTCAGGAGTAAGACTTATATGAATTTGTGGAGTTGTTTTTAATTTTTTTTAAAGTTTTCTTAGAAAATATAAACTTCAGTTGACTCATCTCTCCGTTTGCAACTGTGATTTTATTAAAAACGTGTCGATGGGAGAAATATCAAAATGTCCGGAATTAGTTGGTAAGATTATAAAACAATTTGTTTTAAAATTCGAAAAAGCACAACATATATGTTGGATTTACACCGGAGTAAGTGCGAAATTTGAGTAGTGAAGGTGGTCAACTTCCACTAGATGAGCTTTGCATTCATTGCACAAAACCCACAATGGTGGTGGATTATAATCTTGACAGCAAACTTTCCGGCACAGATAAATGCTTCCATAACTTGAACTGGTGTAAATTTTTCTAATTTCGGGTTTAAGTTTTTGTTTGGTTGCCAATGTTTCGCTCACCATTGCATGGAGTATTATGAAGATGGGATCATCGAATATATTTCGCCTTGATAATGCTTCCTGCAATGACAAGCGAAACGTTAACAACAACCAATAAAACTTTGCGACTAAAACTCGAAAGTAAGAAAATTTACTCACGTAAATGATTTTGGTTCTTCGGGAAATCAGACGGTAAGATTTTAGCTATCATGCATCAAGAAGTCAGCTCTACAAAATAATAATTATTATTTAAAATCTCAATCAGCTATCACACCAATAAGACAGTCAACTGAATTACAAAAACTTGATTCTCCCGAACTTGGTTTACCAATGAAATGGTTGTGCTCTTCCGAATTTTCAAACAGAGTTTAAAATGTAATTATCGCAAACTTTAAGATTCTTTTTCAATATACTTTGGTCTGTTTCAGATTTGCGCCTGAGGAATTGCTTTCCAAGTCCTTGGACTTTCTCATTTCTTTCCAATCTAACAAAGTTAGTTGCTTTAGATTTATATTCAACGGGAATAACTGACGAATCATTGATAAAAGTGTTGAAAGGCAATCGACACTTAAAACATTTAATTTTGGGTAAATTTTATTAATTTGAACATATCTTCCAGTTGTAAATTGTTTTACTTCCGGGGTTTCGGGTATAAGTCGGATTGGTTGTTGCTAATGTTTGCCTCGTCATTGCAGGGAGCAATATCATGGCTATGGGGTAAATCCTATACCCGGAACAAGGTTTGCTGACTGAAAACCTGTTATTTCAACAAGGTCCGGTATTTGAAAACCTTTACGACACAATATCTGATGACTAAAAAGGCTTTTTACTCGTTTAAAAACCTGAAAACCTTGAGCTGATCAACATCATGACTAAAACTTTGTACAAACACAAAGTCCAAAAACTGTAAACCTTGTACTTGCGTAAGATCTTGTGACGGTAAACCTTGAACTCGTGTAAGATCCGATGACTGAAAATATTAAATACGCACAACGTCTGATGACTAAAAACATTACACTCGCACAAAGTCTGGTGACTGAAAACCTATTACTCGCGCAAGGTCCGTTTAATAAAACCTCTAACTAGGTTCGATGTCGAAAAAACTTGTATTTGCCCAAACTCCGGTGACTAAAAACCTAGTACTCACATAAGGTACGATGATTGAAAACCTTGCGTATGCATAATAACTGGTGACTGAAAATCATGTGATCGGACAAGATCCAGTAATTGAAAACCGTGTTTATGAGCGAGATCTCTCGCTTTCGGGTGTAGACAGAGTCTATTTCAGGCTAATTTTTACGTCTTTAATGTAAGTAACAACTATGTACTAGTACAAAATTCTGTTACTGAAAAATTTGCAGTTGCACAAAGTCCATGACTGAAAACCTTTTACTTTCCCAAGATCTCGTGACTGAAAACCTTGTATTGCCTTAAACTCCGATGACTGTAAATCAATTAATCACACCAGATATTGTAATTGAAAACCTTTTACTTGCACAAGATCTGTTGACTCGCAAATAGTCTTAAGATTGAAAACTTTGCATTTGATGCCTGAAAATCTATTATTTACTCGCATAATGCTTTTAATTGCCTAAGATTTTTAGTAATCGGATTTACTTTATGGTGTTGATAACGTTCCTTGCAATGGAAAGCGAAAAGTTTACAACGAAAAAGAAATCCACGCGTTTGAACCCAAAAGTATGAAAATTTACATTTTACATATAAATGAAAGTCCAAACTTTATCTTTTTGTTTCAATAATTTATCTATTTTGCGAAACTGTTACCTTCTTCACAGATTTTTGCGAGAATCTCTTATTTATGGACCAAATCACGGAGGCGATTTCACTTTATAATTCTAAACTATTAACATTAAGTTGTTGGAAAACTCGTTCTCTAAGCCCGGATGGCGTTAAATATTTGGGTCGGTGTTCCCAATTACGAGAATTGGATATGGGTTGGTGCCTTATCCTCACAGATCCTGGAGATTGTTTGGAAAGAATTGCTCAAGGATGTAAAGATCTCAAGAGGTACAATTATTGTGCATTTATATTATTACATGGTAAGATTGAGGTTTTTTTTTTCAAGGCTTATAATCTCTAATTGGCGAGGATTAAATGATCACCACCTTCTGCCCGTGATTAGATCTTGCAAGCAGTTAACGCAATTGGATCTTTTGGGTATTAAAAATATTTCTGGGGATATTTGTGAATGTGCCTTGGCATCGTTGCCAAAATTGCTACTTTTGGAAGTAAGCTTTTGTGAAGGGGTCCAACAGGAACAAGTAAGGAATTCATTTTTTGGGTGATTTTGCTTATTACTAGCAGGGGTAGGTAGAGAGTCGGAAGTAAAGTAAACTACTTCCTACTCACTAGTCCAGGGATGGCAATCTTTTTGGAGGAATGGGTCAAATTTTGTTTATTATTTTTTTTAATACTAATTCATGGGTAACTTAGAACGTTACTTAGAAAGGTGGGAGGGTAAAAAGGGTACCAAACTGAAAATTTGTCAACAGAACAACTTGATAGTCCCTTATTTTTGGTCTTACTTGGATATTTATAATCTTAGTTTTTAATATTTTCCATTTTCGGTTTTCTCTTTGATGATATTAAAATAAGTTTATGAAGATCAACGCGTGGGTCATTTAAAAAACCTTCGTTGGTCAGTGTCTCACCCACAGGTCATATGTTCGCCGCCATAGTCAGTATTTTGCAAAAATAGACACTGATCTATTGATTATACTTATAATGTCCTTGTTTAGTTATAATTGAAAACTTTATATTTTAATGTTAGTCGAAGTTGTTAGGAGCACACTTTGCGTATGCAAAGACGGACCTCGGATAAACGATCTTTAATTTGTCCTACATATATATAATGAAATATGCGCAAGACATAAACATATTTTTGAAGAAGATTGCGTTAGAAAATATAAATAGCAAGAGAACAAATTAGCGATCTTCAATTTTCCTCCTTTTCAAAACAATACTCCAGATATAAACATATTTTTAAAGGTGCTTCGAGAAGACAACATTAGAAGATATAAATACCAAAAAGGCGAAATAGCAAAAAAAGTTATTAGATATTTCTTATACGCGCTGTTTTTAATAAACAAACAATAGGAAATAAAATCAATTACAGTTCTATTTTTTAGGTAAAAACCTGGAAGGAATTGTATCCCAACGTTACAATACAGACAAGTTTTGTGAATAATACAAACAATGACGTTATGGAATGAGTCTGAAGTAAAATTAAAATTAATTTGTATTCTGGTATAATTGCATTTACTTATTTTAAGTGTAAAATATTTATTTTAACAATTAAGAAAAAAAAAATTAGTAAAACTTATTTTTAGAATATATTTTTTTAAATTTATTCCCTGCTTATTGGCATGAAAAGAAATTTTTAATAATTAGAAAAAAATGTGTTACTTTTGTAAAGTCAAATTTAAAAAGGTAAACTTAAAGGATAATAAAGTTTTAAGACAATTTTACTTTGCAAAAAATATTTTTAAATTTAATTTAGCTCACTACGGTGTAAAATAATTGTGTAATAATAATAAATATATGTAAAAGACGTCAAATATGTGAAGGCCGGCGTGGTTAAATGGTCTTTACTTTTAAAATAATATTTTTCGAACAACAAGTTAATATTGTACTTCACGACGTTCTTTGCACATTTGACTTCCTTTACATTTATCCTGATTACACAATTATACAATTATTTTGCAAATTAATGAGCAATATATAGAAAACTGAGTAATTAGTTTTGTATAATTTGCAAAACGCTATAAAAATATCCATTATTTTTTGCAGGGGTCGTACTGATTTCTTATTTTGATCGCCATCCTTTTCAATCATCCCATTCCCTTCATTGGTGTTGCCACTTACTGTTTATTTAACTTCGCTTATTCTCATTACCAGAGATCCCTTATTTTTCTCCTACTTTCTGGTTCATATATAAATGCACGTTTTTATCATCTTTCTTCTTTCCTCATCATGCGCTTTAGTATAAAGAAGTTTTCTATTTTTTCCTCTGCCAATTTTGTAGGTGAGTCACCTGGTTAAGGTGACGTTCGAATTGTTCAAAAAAGGAAAAAATATGCTGAAAACAAGGTTTACAAAGCCACTTTCAGCCACTGCAATTGCCAGAATAGGAATAATTTTTTATACAGAGTTGAAGATTACGCCTAGTACCATCACATTTTTATAAACGGTTTATTTATCATGCAAAAAATGTTAAAAATAGGCAAATTTAGAGAAAAACTTTTTTAACTCGTATAGAAAGCAGAAAATTAAACGAAAATGTACTTATGGTAAGAATAAACTATCATAGTTTGAAAATGAGTTTTGAATTTTCAAATTCATTGTCTTATTTAGGAATTATAATGGGCAACGTAAATCAGTTTTGGCTGATATAAATTCCGACTTTTGATAACATCACTTTTACAAACTTCTAGGAAACTGTAATTTTTGCTTTTATTTAGTGATAGACATCAATAAATAAGTCTAGCGTTATTTCGCCAGGTGGTGCCCGTACTGCGACGTTGCCAATAGTATGCTTGTAAAGCAAACATCTAAATATGAAGGATCAAGGTCAAATTTAAGGCCTTTGAACCTTGATGCAGCAGAGAGAAATATTTTGCTTGTACATTTTAAGCACTAGAGTCTCCTTATGACTGCCTCTTACAAATAATGTAAGACGACTCCAGACTTGGAATTTTAGACATCAAACTAAAAGCAGAAAACATTCTAACATTCTACCATTTTCTGTTAACAAACATCGGCTAAAATTTCTTATAAAATTTAAATTTAAATGGTTTTACATTTTACAAATTATCATAGCCCAATTAATTTATGCAGTCTATTAAGAAAAAAAGCTCAATCTTGCAAAAAGTCATGCAGTTCTAATTTATAATATGTTGTTATATGACCAATGGCAATAGTAGGAAATCAAGTGTGCAGCTTCGAAAGACCTGTGAGAGTGGCGCAATGCAAAAAATAAAAAAACAACAAAATGCTTGCACTCCCTTTGGTTTTTATGCAATAATTACTAAAGTATACGAACTGCAGAAAAGTTATTCGGCCATTTTTGAAGTAGATTAAATATGCTACAATTTAAACGCAAATCAAACACCGTATGTGAAAAACTTTCCGAAGGTTGTTCATCAACGTTAACGCATTTGGGTAAGTAATATTCAAACATAAGGACAAAGTATTCACATTGGCATTTATCAACAGCCTCGTTAAAATAAGAAACAAAAAAGTAGATACTGATCCAATTACTTGTTTCCAAAGGATGTGCACAACAAAACAATGGGACGAGGAATTAAAAGGCAGCCAACAAAAATACCAAAAGTGCTGAAAGCATGCAATGCTCTGCTACTAACCCGATATATCTAACATCACCTAACTATCTCGATGCCAATTATAACATCGCACTCTTTTGTGATGCATTTGTGCACCAGGGCATTGCAATGAAAGTAGCCGAAGAAGACACTGTTCGGGTTACAGATCATCCAAAAGTCCAATATTTAACAGTGTTAGCGTTATAACGAAAGACGTAGTTATTCCTTAATGGTTTGGGCTCAGCTGCAACTAATATCTGTATAAGACTGGCAGATGTGAAGCTGGGCGTGTCCATTTCCTAAGTTTATCCTAAACGCACGGAGCCAGGGAATACCCACAAGGTACAGTTTTTTCTATATGCCTTTAGCGGGTGCGACACCGGCTCTGTCCCTTTCTGGCGGGGAAAAACAAAGTTGGTGTTCTTCATTGGTGCCCTTCAAAAATATTCTCATATTATAGAACTGTCTGCAGGAAAACTGTGGGCAGTTCCATGTTGGCGTAGGTCCGAACAACATTTAAAAAAATTAGAACTACATTGAATTACAATCTACTAAATTGCAGGGGGCAGCACTTTACGGGATGAATTTTTAAGTTCTAAAAAAAACATTCGTAACGCACCCTTAAGCAGTTTTTTAACCAAAACAATTTGTTACAAAATCCCACAAAGCATTTTTAAATTGGTTATTAACTAAGTTATCTACCAATGACCATATGTGTTTAGTTGTTTTCTTTATGTTTAGTTACAGTCAGCATTATTGACTGCTGTGCGTTGCCCAGTTCCCTTGCAGGGCAGGTCCTAAAGGTTGTCAACGATTATAATCACGGGCGAATATGATGTTCTTATAAAGATATTTAAGGAATAATTTAAAGGCAAACAATTATTTAATTTACAAAGCCTTTCAACGCTTAAATACGTAGTGATAATTTTACTGACAACTAAATTCTTTTTAAATAAGACAAAATAGATGTTTGGCTTCATATTTATGCCATGACCAAATTTTCTTTCTCTCTCAACCCTATTAAAAGTGGTTTTCGCAAAATCAAATTATTAAAAAAAAATTAAATTTTCTCTAAACCAAATCTTAAATTAGCTTTATTGGTGAAGGCGCCGGGAAGAAAAGTAAGTGAAAGTTTTAGTGGAAGTTTTGGTATAAACAAAATGGTTGCAAACCATATTCCCGGCTTGTATCTTCTTTTTTTAAGTGCCTCGTTCTTCTTTAACGTTGGTAACCAATCTCATGTCTGGTACTTTGTCCAGTGCTTTTTTAAATATCGGCGTTGTTTATTCGTACCACAGCCACAAGTTTTTTAGCCACGTCTACCCTTGATTTTTCTCAGTATGATATTATTCAGCAGCTGGTTTTTATAAAGATTTTGCTGCCATGTGTCTGTTTTTATTACTTTTAACGTTTTAGAAATACATGAGTTTGAGTGTTTTTATGGTTTTATATCTTCCGTTTGCTTATTAATATGTCAAAATACGTCAAAATATGTCAAAATACCACATTAGCCATTCTTGCTGTCCAGGGGATTTTCAGTCTCTTATATTATTGATAAAATTTACGTTGACAACACCCCCAATTCTTCCTACTAAAGCCACCAAAAAAATCCGCTCGGAATACAAATTAAATAGCATCGCTAAAAGAACGCATCCCTGTCGGACAATGCTTATGATGCAAACTTCTTTCATTAAACACTGCGGACATTCCACGTACCTATCTTTTTCACAATTGTACCGGAGATTCTTAGCACCCCTTTCTCACTTAAGGGTTGCAGGGTGCTGCTGTTTTTCCAGTCATAAAGGAAGCTGTGGTAGCCTTCAAGGGACCTGCTTTATGTCGATGTCGATTTTGAACGAAATTTAGAAGCTTTTTCATCCATTAAAAATGTAGCTTTTACAAAACATGTGTGGATCCTGTTTTAAAAAATTTGATTTTTTACAAATAAGACAAAATGGATTAACCGAAGATGGGGACAAGAAGCTTAACTTTTGGTAAAAGATTTGAGCAAGTTTAAAGCAAAATTATTACGAATTTTTAATCGAAAACAGTAGCATTTTTCTATAATATATTATTTTTTTCTACAATTCCTCCTCTGGTATTCGCCTGAGAAAAAAAACTGAAAATATTCAAACAATAAATCGTTTGCATTTCAATATAGATTTGATTTGTTGGCAAAGGTATAAGTGCACAATAATTTGAAATGAAATTTATGCGAAATTCGCAGGTTGCACCCTCGCAAATCAAAAAAAAAGGTGGAGGACATGGGAAATGTATGCAACTACCCTCCGTGACTTTAAAACGACAATCGATGCAGAAATGCGTTTCCATTCTTCGTCTATAAAACGTGTTTTCCTTTCAAATGATAAATGACGATTGTAAAATCCACTTTAAATTTTTCGCGCTGTGAGCTCAATGAAAATCGTTAAAGAAAACGTTAAATAAGAAACTAAATGTTGATTTTAATCGTATTATCTTTAGTTTCAAGTAAATTTATATTTAAATATAAATAGGATTGTTTGTGGGAGGATGGAAAAAAGAGCAGGAAAAGCGAACTATTCATCTTGTAGATAGTACAGGTAATGGAAATACCCATCTGATAGTAGTTATTGGCTGCCATTCTCTCTAACATACATACGGCCCTTTTTCCAATTTAAGATATATGTTCTTTAATAGATTTATTTTCTCAATCGGAGATAGGAGCTGCGCGCGCGTGCAAATTCCTAAAATTCATTTGGATTTTTAAATGGGAAACACTTCTGGAAACTGACTATTATCCGTGGAAATCCTTTAAATCCTATTTTTTCTTTTATATTAATCCCATTCAATAAAAGTTATGAATTCATAAATGCAAGGCTGGAACAAGAAAATACAATATTATCATTTTAAACTGAGACGATGTGTCATATAAACTGCAAATTGCTAGCAGTAAAAACTGGCACTGTTCTCACTTCTGAAACGCCTTACAAATCTTCATACACGTTCTTAAATATGGCCGTATCTTAGACACTTGTGAAATTTGAATACATTTTTTAACGCTCCCCCACATGTCTTACAATATGATGATATAAACCTACCTCACGTGCTACTAACTACCCTATTTCAAAAAACTTAATAAATATTAAACTTTAAACATCGTTGTTTATTATTTCATAAATATAAAGAGGGTATTAATATTTTTGTTGCAATACTTGCATTATTTTTACTTTACCACAAAAAAAAAGTATAGTAATCGATCATAAAAATTAGATTTCATCAAATTTTTGAAATTATCTGAATAATTTTGACATGAAATTTGTGCGTGGGTATGTGAAGGTGTTTTTGTTTTACTATCCAACGTTTTTTCCATTTTAAATTATAAATTATTTTGGGTTTACCTTATTTCCTCTTCTTCCTAGTAAATTTTAGCAGCGTTAAGAAATGCTTTAGTTATGATTTCTTTTCTTGATTGCATATCTCATCGTACTACAAAATAATATGGTTCAGCAGGTGGATTGAAACGCTCGATAGGTACCCCAAAAGAATGTTGGCTAAAAGATGGTAATATATGTTAAAACGTAGACTTTTACATTTCTGGGAGGTCTGAAGAATTCTCTAGGTAGGTACCCTCCTGAAGAACTTTAAATAAAAATAGGTTAAATGTGGTATAACACGTAGAGGTACTAATTTCTCTTAGAGGAAGTTTAGAAATTTTTGAAGTAAGTAGGTAATAAAATAGGTAGAAAACAAAGCAAGGAATAAAGTTAGTAAAATTTATTTAATTTATGTATAAATCGTGCTTTTATATAAATAGGTGTAACAAGATGTGTTTTATTTGTATAATTTATATAATTTAATTTGAAAATTTGCATGAAAGTAATCTTCAAAGCTGCGGAAAAGAATCAATGTATTGGTGGCTATAAATCCATGCAAAATAAATGAATTCGTAAAGAAAGGCGAAACGTGCAAAGTGAAAAATCCAAATAAATCTTCATGTAAGGACCCAGATGTTCCGCGATTTTCTTTAAGAAGTGCCAATCCGTCAACGGCGACAGCCAAGCAAACACTCGCCGTTCGAATGAAAAATTGATGCCTGCCTATTCATTCCGAACTCTTGCGGTAATGATCGTAAGGAAATAGGACTAAACAAGATTAATAGTCTTCCAACACTAATTCCTTTCTAATATCGGGAAAATCAGTTGTAACAAACACAAAATTAACTTAAACTCCCCAAGGAAACTCCTCAACTAGTAACAGTGGAAGTGTTAAAAAAATAAGCCGCGAGAATTTGCTGAAATTGGAGCTTTTAAATTTGTCCTTTGATATGAAACACCAAAAACAAGGAGAGAATATCAACAATGCTTGAAGGTATAATATCGTCCCCCATTCTGTCCGTCACTCAGACCTCTGACAGGCAGTTAGTTACGGTGGTTAAGTTACGTCCCGCAGGAATAGGATTCACGCCTATCTTAAATAGACCACCTTCACATCTTACTCTGTGTACAAAACGTGACAACTTTATATCACTGCGAATTGAGATGTATCGCTTACCACACATCAAAATTTATACAACCCAAAAACGAGGACAAGATATAAATGGCCTTCTCCTATCGCACATATATAAATTCCTTACACTTCCTACTACAAGCAACAAAAAAAATCCTCACAAAATACCTTCATGCATCTACATCACTGGCATTTCCTAAAATGGTTTCACTAAGAATTTTATAAATAAATTTAGGACGTGTACGAATAGTTAAATTCGGCGAATTTTTATATACATTGAGCTGCACACAAATCCATTCATGACTGTTTTATTAAACAAACAATATTAATATTTTTTTTCTACTCTCGTCTTTAAAATGTTACATTTTGCACTTATATAGTCAGTGCGAAGCATCATTTTAAATACAGCTACTTATTAGATACGGCTTGGTGCCGATTCGGGTGTTTTTGGCACTTTAAAAACGCTCGAAGTTTCATTAAACACGGCTTGAATATTTTTTTGACTCTAAATGAAATTGGTGGTTTATAGTTGTCAGTTTCGCAGTTAATTTGTATGTTATTTTGAGATTGACGTTTAATAAAGTTGCTTTTTTATGTATAGTATGTAACGCGTTTTATAAGCTACTCTAGACACTCGTTTATTAAACACTCACTCCATTAATTTAAAAGCACGTTTTCTCCGGAATTTCTATGTCCAATGCCATAATAGCCAATTGCAGTTTTAGTACCGTCCTCTTTACAGCAAAGCTTTGCCTTAAAATCGCCCATGCGAAATGTGTTCCTGAGTTGTCTAAGTTGCGGAGGTGCAGTCTAGTTAATTCATGAAAGATGGCGCTGGCCCCACATTTACTTTCATTTATTTTGTGTCGTCAATGTCTTACTCTTTCTTCCACCCCGTTTTCCCTTGCGCCTACACTCTTGGCTTTAGTTAGACTTCTTGACCGATCCGTTAATCAGGGTGTCGCAGAAACCGTCCTTGGCCCCTCTACGGCCACGTCATTCTCACCGTTCGTTAGTCTGGCAGTGTGAACGTAAATCTGCAAAAAATTAGGGGTTCCTTTTTAAATTTTTAAACTTACCCCTTTTTATCCACAAGGGGAAAAGTGGAACGCTTTACTTAGCATATTTAAATGTATTATTCATAAATCACGTTAGTGCATTTCTTTAAATATTTGACCGTTTTCAGACTTTTTGATCATCCTGTATAACCTATGGTCAGTGAGTATATTTTTCCTACTGTAATTCATACAATCATTGTATCCTTCATTTGAAAAAGAGAAATTTAAGAAGCTTTTTATTTTTTTTAATACATGATTTGTTAGATATGTGATTTGTTTTTGTATGCACGTTTATTTTTACTTTCATTTACAAAGTAAATTAAAGTATAGTAATCGCGACAATTTTCAAAATCTAGATTTTTGCGGAAATATCCGTTTTAGATCTCCCTTATTTAGAAAAAGTTGATTTCGAAGTGGTGTCTGTCTGTCTATCTGTGTGTCTGTCTTTGTGTCTGTCTGCCTGTCTGTCTGTCTGTGTGTCTGTCTGTGTCTTCTCTACAGCCCAGACGGCTAAACTGATCGTCATGAAAATTCATATTTAAGCTTTTAACGAAAATTGGGAGGTCCCAGTGACTTTTG
>JARJDX010096853.1:0-10188 GCA_030264735.1 Gymnusa sp. GC000175
AATACGAAACCAGCCAAAGATTCCGACATTCCCTTATCGGTTGCCTCCCTGGGATAAAAAGGTGCCATTATTGACATGGAGCAATAACTGGAAAATTCGACGGTGGCCAACATGGCCAATCCCACTTTTTGTCGTGTTGTAAATTTTCCTGTCGATACATTTCTGAAACAAATAAAAATTAAATTGTAATAAAAAGTACTCATCAAATGTAATAAAAAAATTATGTAGGAAGTGGGAATTAAAAAAAAAGTGAAGTGAAAGAATAAGAAAAATATGAAGAAGATGAAGATGGAGATGGGGGTGAAGATGGAAATGGGGGTGAAGATGGAGATGGAGATAGGGGTGAAGATGAAGATGAAGATGAAGATGGATATAAAGATGAAGATGAAGGTGAAGATGAAGGTGGAGATGAAGGTGAAGATGAAGGTGGGGATGAAGATGGAGATGAAGATGAAGATAAAAATGGAGATGAAGGTGGAGATGAAGATGAAGATGAAGATGGAGATGAAGATGGAGATGAAGATGGAGATGAAGGTGGAGATGAAGATGGAGATGAAGATGGAGATGAATATGGAGATAAGGGTGGAGTTAAAGATGAAGATGGAGATGAAAATAGAGATAAAGGTGGAGATGAAGATGGAGATGGAGATGAATATAAAAATGGAGATAAAGATGGAGATGGAATAGAAATGGAGATTAATAAGGTGATGAAGATGAAGATAAAAATGGAGATGAAGATAGAGATGGAGATAAACATGAAGATGAAGATGAAGATGAAAATGAAAATGAAGGTGAAGATGAAGATGGAGATAAAAATGGAGATGAAGGTGGAGATGAAGATGGAGATGAAGATGAAGATGAAGATGGGGATAAAGGTGGAGATAAAGATGGAGATAAAAAATGGAGATGAAGATGGAGATGAAAATGGAGATGAAGATGAAGATGAAGATGGAGATGAAGATGAAGATGAAGATGGAGATGAACATGGAGATGAAAATGGAGATGAAAATGGAGATAAAGGTGGAGATGAAGATGGAGATCAATATGGAGATGAAAATGGAGATAAAGATGAAGATGAAAATGGAGATGAAGGTGGAGATGAAGATGGAGATGAAGATGTAGATGAAGATGAAGATGAAAATGAAGATGAAGATGAACATGGAGATGAAAATGGAGATGAAGGTGGAGATGAAAATGGAGATGTAGATGAAGATGGAGTTGAAGATGAAGATAAATATGGAGATAAAGGTGGAGATGAAGATAATGATAAAGGTAGAGATGAAGATGGAGATGACGATAGACATGAAGGTGGAAATGAAGATGGAGATAAAGATGAAGATAAAGATGGAGATGAAGATGGAGATGGAGATGAAGAAAGAAATGGAGATTAAGATGGAGATGGAGATAAAAATGGAGATTAACATGGGGATGAATATGGAGATAAAGATCGAAATAAAGATGGGGATAAAGATGAAGATGGAGAAGAAGATGAAGATGGAGATGGAGATGGAGATGAAGATGGAGATGAAGATGGAGATGAAGATGGAGATGAAGATGGAGATTAAGATGGAGATGAAGATGGAAATAAAGATAAAGATGGAGATAAAGATGGAGATGAAGGTCGAGATGAAGATGAAGATGAAGATAAACTTAAAGATAGGGATGAAGATGGAGATGAAGATGGAGATAATAATTATAATAATAATAATATAATAATAAAGTATAAATAATATAATAACAAATAAAGATGAAGATAAAGATGACGATGAGATGAAAATGGAGATTAAGGTGGATATGAAGATGGAGATAAAGATGAAGATGAAAATGGAGATGAAGGTGGAGATGAAGGCGGAGATGAAGATGAAGATGGAAATGAAGGTGGAGATGAAGATGGAAATAAAAATGGAGATGAAGGTGGAGATGGAAATGGGGATGAAGATGAAGATGGAGATGAAGGTGGAGATGAAGGTGGAGATGAAGATGAAGATTAAGATGAAAATGAAGATGAAAATAAAGATGGAGATGAAGATGGAGATGAAAATAGAGATGAAGATGGAGATGAAAATGGGGATGAAGATAAAGATGAAGATGGAGATAAGGATGTAGATGGAGATAAGGATGTAGATGGAGATGGAGTTGCAGATAGGAGGGAAGATGTAGGTGAAGATGGATATTAGGATAAAGATGGAGATAATAATAATAATAATTTATTAATTCCCAGCAGGGTTCTGTCAGATGGAGATGGAGATGAAGATGAAGATGAAGGTAAAGATGAAGATAGAGATAAAGATGAAGATAAAGATGAGGAGGAAGAGGGAGATGGAGATGGAGATGGAGAAAAAAGATAAAGATAAGGAAGAATACCAAGAAGAATATTAATAATAAAATGATAAAGAAGAAAAAGGTAAAGAAGAAGATGAAGATGGAGATGAAGATGAAAGAGAAGAAGAAAATGAAAAAGAAGAAGAAGAAGAAGAAGAAAAAGAAGAAGATGAAGACTTATAAAAATACCAAGAAGAATATTAAGAAGATGTTGAAGAAGAAAAAGATAAGGAAAAGATGAAGAAGAAAAAGAATAGGAAAGCGAAGAAAAGGAAAAAGATGAAGAAGAAGAATAAGAAAAATATCTAATTTATGTTTTGATCATATTTTAAACCAATCAAATTACATGTATTGAAAATACTTCACTTTAAATCGGTAAATTTTTTATTTGCTTACTTAATATATTATCATTCGGTACTTGAAAACTTATTAAAAATCAAATACTATGACCCACTGTGACCTATCATTTTTAAATGGCGCGTTAATCATAAAGACACATAATTTTATTTGTAAACAATTTAAGACATGTTAACCTGTTAACAATTGCGAATTAAAACAAATAAATGTCGTAAGTATTCTTACACACTAATTCAACACCTTGCGTAGTAATTTAAGGGATATTGATGAATAATAATACAAAGAATATTAGCATATATCGTTACAGATTTTCCTAATTAAAAATTAAAAATATAGTTATGATTTTGCTAAAATAAATTTTCCTCACTGAATACCTCTGAAATTCACAAACTTGGCTGGGAAGTAATCAAAATCGTCGCCAAAAAAAATTGCTAAAATAAATTTTTCTTACTAAATACCTCTGAAAGACACAAACTTAGCTGGAGAGTAATATTTAAAGACCAAAATTGTTTCCAAAAAATTTGCTAAAATAAATTCTCCTCAATAAATATCTCTGAAATGCACAAACTTAGCAGGGGAGTAATATTTAAAAATCAAAATCGTCGCCAAAATATTTGCTAAAAAAATTTTTTCTCACTAAATATCTCTAAAATGGAGAAACTTAGCTGGGGAGTAATATTTAAAGACTAAAATCGTCTCCAAAAAATTTGCTTGTAATTCTTCTCACTAAAAATCTCTGAAAGGCACAAACTTAGCTGCAGAATAATAATTAAAGACCGAAATCAAAGTGGAGACGATGGCATTATGAATCCAAAATCTTACGCTCTACTAGATCTAGGTAGGCCACCATCACCGGCCACTTTCATAAGTATTTTATATTTTTGGTTAAAGCTCGACATTCGACAATAATTACACAATTTTTTAGGTCAAGAGTAAGTTTATAAAGTATATTGACCGGCGCAGAATGAAATTAGCAAGTTCCAAACTAAATAATTAACGCAAGTATCAGCAGGTAAACGTTTCACAATAAAACCCCGATTAGAAATTTGTCCCCGAAAATAAAGCGTTCAAGAGATTTAGGATTTTAGTCCAAATTTCAAAATATGTACATGATATTTGGTACACATGCAAAATTTTTTACTTATGTGCAATTTTTGAATAATGTGTCGAAATATTTTAATTATATAAACGAAAAAAAAATTTCACCCAATTAAAAAATGTTTGAGATTAAAGAAGCTGCAATTACTTTTAGCAGCAAATTTAATTATGAATTTTTTTTTAATATTTATAGTTGCAAAAAGCTAAAAAATATTTTGAGTAAACTTCAATTTCTGGTGGTTCTGCGATTTACCCCAATAAGTATAGTCTCGGATCCTATAAAAAAAATTTTGAATTTAGAATTTAGTGTTGTTTGTGGAGAGGACATAAGACTTAAGACTTGAGAATTTCCTTGTCTAGGCGAATGCATCCATGTAGATGGAGTTATGAGTATCGTTTGAGATATTATTCGCAAACCCACACAAAACATACACACACCATACACACACCACACACCATACACCACACCACACCACACCACAACACAACACAACACAACACAACACAACACAACACACCACACCCACCACATACACACACACAAATTTTGTAAAATTAAAAATAAATGAAAACACACACCATTTACACACCATACACAACACCACACCACACCTCGCCACACCACACCACACCACACCACACCTACCATATACACACATACACAAATTTTGTAAAATTAAAAATAAATAAAAACACACACCATTTACACACCATACACCACACCACACCACACCTATCATATACACACATACACAAATTTTGTAAAATTAAAAATAAATAAAAACTGTGTTCAATTTATCCAAATCCTCATCATTTTTCCTCTTCAAAAATTAGCAATACATACTTTAATAATATTCCATATTTACTATAATTACGAATTTTTATAGTGCGGTAAATTACACTTCAATTGCCGTTTGTAATAAAATAATTATCAATTATCAATAAAAACCTTTGTTCTTAACAAGTTCATAACCTTTAATTAAATAACATTTAATCAATCATGTAAAATTGTTTAGTTATTTTTAATAAAATCAGCTTTTTAACTTTAACAAAGAATTAAAATGAGAAGCGCGGCCAAGTACCTTGCTGTCAACTGTGACCTCCAAGTTTAACTAAATATAAATCTCGTAAATGTTATGACTAAATCAATAAAAATGGCATTTATATATTTAAGTTTTCAATGAATAAAAATTAAAAAATGTTATAGTCCTTCCGTATTTATGTAATAAATTTTATGCTTATATCAAGTATAAACCAATAAAAATTTGCGATTATTAAGCAACGTTTTCGCAACTATTAATAGTAATTGGCCATTTTGTTATCAATTATTAGTATATTTGTTGTTGAGTTAGGTTCAGTTTCTTTCCAGCTGAAGAATTATATTTAAAGACGGAAATCGTCTCCAAAAAATTTGCAAAAATAAATTATCCTTAATAAAAATCTTCACTAAATATCTCTGAAATGCACAAACTTAGCTGCGGAGTAATATTTAACGACCAAAATTATCCCCAAAGAATAATTTAAATTATTAATCCATTTTCATTTTGGTATATTCCAAAAAAAAAGTAAATTTTTTTAAACAATTTCAGTCGAACTTCCCTATGTCGAATCATCATAGTTCACTAAAAAAAATGGAGATATAGAAAATTCAAATTACAGAAATAACTACAAAATGCGATCTTTATACAAACATTTGCGAAAAAATCGAAATTTGGCTTAAATAAGTTTGAGTTATGGAAGTTCGACTGTATTTTCTTTTTTTTTTCTTGGGTAACTTATTAACCAGGAGTAGTCGTAGCTTAGTAGCTGAGTGGGGCCGTGCGTTGTTTGATAATTTAAAGGTCCAGGGTTCAAATCCTGAAGCTAGATTTTGTTTTATACAGGGAAACAAAATCAACCGTTGATTCTAATAAAAAAGTTTAAATGTCTGTCAAATAAAATTGAGCGTGTCAAAATAGCTCATTTTTTTTAAACGTTGGAAATTTATTCCTTAATAACATAGTAAAATTGCGAGATCGGAATTTTACGACCACTTCTCCCTCGAAAAGTAACCAAAGAGTGTACTTGCCCCATGATAACTTCCCCAATTTAGTAATTTGCAATCCAATTTAATCCGTAGGTTCCTTGTTTTCGTGTTATAGCAAACAAAAACGCACAACACGAAAGTAAGCGGGTTAGTCACCTGTGCTCGGTAACGAGAATGACACTATAAAAATAAGACCCACCGAATGTTGGCTACTAGCAAAATTACTACTATATCCTATAAAAAGCATTGCAATACTAATTAATGCAATGCCCTTGTAGTGAAAAAGTTAGCTAATAGTAGATACCGTTGTCGGAATGATAAATTGTACAGACCCGTCGAGATTGATTAACAATCACGTGACCGCGTAGGTAGGCAAATCAAACGACATTTAATATTATAATGCTGGTAATCCTGTACAATTAATCAGATGTTTGCATATTTAAATCATTGCCGTTCGTTGTAACTTACAGTTACAAAGTTCATTTGTGTTTTACTTGCGTAAACGAATTTTAAACGTTCAAACAAAAAAGTTCTTTTCAGAGTTAAGCAAATTATCCATCAAGGTGTTTGTTAGTAAGTTTTGCTCAAAGTTAAAAAGTGACATAACCTCTTATTTTATGCATGCCATTTACAAGTTAACAAGACTTTTAATAACATTATGTGAACTTCGTACAACATCTTGATGAACAAAATCTTGTTCATCGCTTTAAAAACAAGCATGGTATTTGTAAAAGAAAATCAACAGGTAGATCTAGCCTTTTAACTGAAGAAGTTGTGGAAGATATTAAAACTCGAATGGAACAAAGTCCACAAAAATCCGAAATTAGGTTGGATGGATGCGGATGTGCGCGGTTTCGAGGCTTGTAAACATCCAACCATTAAGGGTGGCTGCGGTAGCTATATGTAACAGGGCATGGGACAAGATTTCGGGCACGCGGTTTGTTGATCCCATCGCGGTTTTGCTCTAAAATTGTTTTATTTATGAAGTGTTTGTTTAATATGGAAGTAGCAGTCGGAAATAGTAATTTACCTATTTCCTTCCACATTTTTAAAATCCTGTCACTGTATTCTTTTCGTTCCATATTCCATATTGCTGGAGGATTTTCAGTTTGAAAAATAAACATTTCTGCATTAAAATTTATTATAAAGGAACAGAATGTCTTTATAAGAATAAAAACCACGTGCGAATGCGGTGCCGTGCGTTGTCTACAACTTAATTCACATTTCGGCGGCAACCGCTCTTCTGCACGTTTGGCGACATTACGCCATAGAGTAACTACGCGTGGATTACGCGCTGCCGATTTCAACAACCGCGCACCCGCGCAGTTAGGCGGTAGCCGTGCGTTGTCTCGTATATACTTCTATACATTTCAACAGCCATTCAACCGCTACCCGCCGTGACTGGCGGCTCGTGCCTCGTTACTCTAAGGTGAGGACCAAGTTGCTTTGTCGTTCTTAAATTGATATTTTATGTTAAAAATGCATAATGAAACCTCACATAACCCAACACCTAACATAGCTTAGTACGGTATAAAAACAAATTTATTTAAAATACAGCTTGACGAAGTCTAGCTGGCTAACAACTTATAGGTGCGCACAAGTATCTCTCACTTGAAAATGGGAGTGGTAGCGCTATCTTGAAGCTCTCTAAAAAAGTCTTTTTGCGCCTAAGGCCCGTGACACAATGCAAAATTTGATAGATAATTTTATTTAAAATATTATTTCACATGCCAATATATACTGGTCAAGTTGTACAATAATATTCAAACTTTTAGAGCACATAGATTGTATTGAAAATAAAAGATCGCCCCATAGTCTATAAAAAAGTTTTATGGTTCAACATTCTCCGGTAATATATAGGGGCCAAAAAGGGTGAAAAGGCAAAAATCTGGTTTTCAGCTCTTTTGGCTACCGCAGAAAAATATTTCGGAAAAATTCTTTTCGGGGTATCAAAGTACTCTCTTGCTGCTATCCGAAACTTTATTCAAAAATATTTTACGACGCTTGGTTTGGCGTCGCGACGCTCTCCAAGCTGAGAAAAGTTAAAACAACAATTGACGATATTTCCAGGAGAATAACTCGCGTCGAAAAAGTTTACGTGTAAAAATTGACGATCGTCCAAAAATCTATTAAAAAATACTTTTGTCACGACGTTTCACGGTCATAAAAAATTATTGAATTTTTGTTGTAAAAAACCAGGTTTTTGGCCCTTTTGACTCCCGTAGAAACATATTTAAGAAAATTGCCTTTGAGGAGTTAAAGTACAAGCTACCCAACGCTTTTTTTTAAATTTACGTTTGGCGCCGCGATGCCTTTATTAAAGTTGAAAAAACAAATGAAGATATCTCTGAACTAGTAAATAGGATCAAAAAAAAATTTAATACTATTTTATAGACCTGTTAGAGATCTACAAAAATATCCATTCACATGAAAAGTTAGACCCCGGGAATCAATTTGTTTTGCGATTTTGGCGAACGTGTTAGAGGCGTTTTCGAATCTTGCGAAATTTATGACCGCGAGATATTTGGCGGTGTAGATTTTTTTCTGACTTCATGGTTCGATAGCCCTATAAAAGTTGTATGTACGACGCTCCCCAAAATTATTGTGCGACGCGTCCAAATGAATTTTTACGTCGCGTCAAAAACGGCGCTACCTAGCGTAAGCGGAAAACGGCATTCGATCGCGCTCATCTAATGACTAACATTTGATTTATTTATTTGAATACTTAGATTTCGAAAAAAAATATTTTGTTTTTGGGATTTTTGGCAATGGTGTACGCCAAATCTATCTTCTTCCTTAGTTTTAAAGATAGGGAGTTGCAGTTTTCTTCATCATATTTACAATGAATCATGCTACAAGTTTTTTAGACAAATTTTTGAATTTTGTCTTCGTTCTCCCGCTATGAATTTTTAAAGTTCATCAATTTTTGAAAAACGCAAAACAAGAGTTACACGCCACGCACGTGCAACTAATTTTGACATAACTCTGAACTGGTAACTCAGATTAAAAACAAATTTAATACTATTTTGTAGACCTGTTGAAGATCTAAAAAATTGTCAAAAATGCGTCGCGTCAAAAACGGCGATACCTAACTGAATGCGGAATGCGGAAAACGGCATTCGATCGGGCTTAAAGCAAAGACTAAAATTTCATTTATTTATTTTAATACTTAGGTGTCGAAAAAAAATTGTTTTGGGGGTTTTTGGCAATAGTGTACGCCAAATCTATCTTCTCCCTTAGTTTTAACGATAAAGAGTTGCGGTTTTCTTCATCATGTTCATAATAAATCATACTACAAGTTTTTTAGACAAAGTTTTGAATTTCGTCCTCGTTTTTCCGCTATGAAATTTTAAAGTTCATCAATTTTTGAAATGCGCAAAACAAGAGTTGCACGCTACCCCCGTGCATTTTTCCAACAAATTCTGACATAATTCGATGGACGGCAGTCAATTTTATCGAAAAATGTCCACACACCCCGACGACGCCTTTATTTTCAATCTCAAAAAAAAATTATTTTTACCCCCCAAAACTTTAAACAGTTAATGAGCTGATTTCCAGGGGGAGGGTGCAAATGCCCCTCCTTCGCCCACCCTCGCGACGCCCATGTATACTACTAATTTAAAGTGTTTTGAGTTAATGTTGCAAAAATTACAATTTAAAATGAATTTAAACGATAAAATTAAAAAATTAAAAATTTTGTGTAACTTTTGTTGCATGTATTTTATTTCATATTTGTTGCAATCTTATTATAAAACGACTAATTAACTACAAAATAAACCAATGTTTTGCACCCCTCTTAACGTCAGAAATCAGATTTGGCGAAAAATACAATTTTTGTTAAAAATTTTATTTTTAAGCTTTTAGAACGTTTATTTTTTTTTTTCACGTAATTTGTTACTAATTAGCAAGAAAAAAGGTAATCTGCGTGTTTTGCATTTCTATGAATATTGGAAAAATATGTATTTTCGTTACCATGATCACACATTGATAACAAAATATGTTTTGGTAACTTCGTATTTATACATAATAGCATTGTTTATATTTCTTTTGTCGACTCAGTAAATTTTATTTAGTTGTTGTTGCATTTAACATTCACCAACAATTTAAATTAAATTATTTATTCAAGTGCGGTGTTTCATTAACTGCCTTTACTGTGAAGATTTTAAAATAATATCATCAATTGCTTTAAAATTAGAAGTGTTATAATAAAAAATTCTTTGCACTTTTTTTGTACAAATATTCATTAATTTTTTACGAATACCTTCAATGATCATTATTATCAGGAAAAGTGGTCCAAAAACTCACCGATCGAAAGTAGTTAGGTTTTTTATTTTTATTTTTTTAATTATTAAAAATTATTATTAAAATAAATAAATTAAAACAAA
>JARJDX010096875.1:0-29979 GCA_030264735.1 Gymnusa sp. GC000175
AAAGCAGACTAGTGGGCCTATAGTTTTCGAGGTTTGTGCAAGCCCCTTTCTTGAAAAGCGGGATGGTCTCAACGTTATTCTACGGATCGGGAATTTTACCCTTTATAAGGCATTTGTTTAGAAATATCAGTAGCGCTTTCCTCAAGTCTTCTCCGCCTACCTTTAGCATTTCACTCGTTATCCGGTCTTCATCTGGCGCTTTACGGTTTTTAAGTTGTTTAAGCGCGGCACCTAATTCTTTCTTATCAATGCTAGGCAGCTTTTCGGATCCCACGTTCATAATGCTTTCCTTTAGCCTTTCATGGTGATCTGGGGTTTGCACTGATTGACTGTTCAGATTTTGGTAGAAGTCTTCGATGGTTGTGGTGATTTCGCTTTTGTCCGTACTGCCTTCATAATTTTTGTTTTTCAGTTTAAGGGTACTACGTTTCCCCATTGAGATGTTTTACTGTAGTGCTCTTATATTTGTATTCTTCTTAATTGCGTCTTGTACAGTTCGTGAGTTGTGTGATCTTATATCTCTTCGGATTGCCTTTTTACCAGTTTTGTTCAGTTCTCTTTAATCAGGCGAATCCCTGTCTGTTTTTCTCCCTTCTTTAATTAGTCGCTGTGTGTTTGGTGTTTTGTTGTTTTTTGAGTGAGTATACACTTTTCAAAGCCGTTCGGATGCTATTCGTGATTTTGATTGATAGTTCGTTTAACTCCATATTTTGTAAGTTTTCAGTTGGCTGTAGTCTACGTACAAGTTGGATGTTATGCTCTTTTCCTTCTCTCTCAACTCTTCGATAACTAAGTATAGTTTTCTTTCGATAAGCCGTTTCCTTTCAAAAGTGTATTTATTATGATTTTTGCCCTAATTAATCTGTGATCACAGCCGGTGTTGAAGCGATTTGAAACCGACACATCCACGCATATACGTCCACTGGAAGCAGGTAATCTATTTCATTTTTTGTTTTTTTGTCCGGGCTCCTCCATGTCCGTTTTCTTCCTGTTTTCTTCTTAAATAAGGTGTTTAAACAGTAGATGTTTTCCTAGTTGAGAAATTCGATTATGTTTGGGCATTAAAATTCTTAAATATGATTTTTTAATACTTCATTGCAGTTATAAATAAAATTAATTTGTTAAATGAAGTTTCCGTGCTGTACACCCCGAGTAAGACCGCTGAGTGAGGGAACGAGGGAACTGGGGAGCGTTCGTAGCTCGTGCTCGCACTTTTATTCATATAGCTAAATTCGGGAAAAGATGAATGCACACCGTGTGCAATCATCTTTTCCCGAATTTATTTATTTAGATATAGAGATTTAAGTATATTTAAAATTTCCTCATCTTTACGTTTGTTGCGGCGCCCCAAACAGTCTATAGGGTTAGTATGGCACTGGCGGTAAACCCGAATACATTTCGTTTATTATTTTGTTTATTTTCTTGCTAAGACGAACTCATATCGTCCGTCGATAATTTATTTTTTTGGTAATGACGAACTTATAACGTCCGTCGGTAATGTATTCTTTGGTAAAGACAAACTAATGTTGTTTTTGCAATTTGCGGTAAACCCGAATACAGTTCATATATTATTTTCTTTATTTTTTGGTAAAGACGAACTCATGTCGTCCGTCGGTAATATATTTTCGGTAAAGACGAACTCATGTCGGTTTCTCTTAAGATTTTTCTCAAAATGTGTAATTAATAAAATTTACGCCACTGGCTGGAGTGATTTTTTTTTAAATTTATTTACATATTTAAATTTTTTTATAAAATTTTATTTTTATTTATTTTTAAAAATGTTCCTTTTTAGAACGCATTATGTTAATTTAATTTACCAATTAAAGGGTTAATTACAAAGAAACTTTTATAAAACTATAAAATTGCTAATTAAAATATAAAATATTATATTATAATACAATATTTATATTTATTTAACAAAAAATGTGTTCAAGAATATTAAAAATTATGCTCTAGGTGAGGCTCGAACTCACAACCCCGGCATTGCTCACGACTACTGCCTTATAAGTACCGTGCGCTAACCAATTGCGCCACTAGAGCGATGGAGATAGAGGATGAATTTGTCAGTGAAAAGTAATTAATAATTAAATTAAAATTATATTTTGTTCCGATTTAAATTTTATTAAATATTGTGAATAAATAATTAATTAAAAATTGCAATGGAATTGATTTACTATATTAATTATTTATTTTAATACTTTAAAGTGTCTAAAGAAAAACTTGTTATGTTGGTAAACAAACTATTGATGTGTAACGCAAATGTCACTAACGTCAAAATTTGCGTTGACGTAAAGTTGTCAAAAGTCAAAACAAATTTTTTTTTTCATAAATAATATAAATATTATTGCAATGTAAGCATAATTTATGCTAAAAACATTTTGTAAAACCACAAAACGCTCCTTCTACATATTTTATGCCCTTAAAATTTAATTATTATGAGTTGGTTTGATACATCAGGAATAGCTAATATAGCTAAAACCGCCTTTAAGGAAGCGCAGAGAACCATAGACAAAGCTTTAGATATAAAAGAAGAAGAAAATGTTTCAGCACCAGCAAATACACCAATAGACACAAATTCAGAAGACTTCTTCGGTACTTGGGGTGTAACTCAACCAACCATTCCAAAAGACGATGTTGTTACAAAAAGTCCCACAAAAACTAATAAAACAGCATCAAGCATATGGGGATCCTTTACAGGATCTTTTTTTGAACCATCCACTAAAGATAATTTTAGAAAAACTCGGGATTCAATAGATAGTAATTTAGATGATTCTATAGATATAGGTGCGGAACATTTTAGCAGTAGCAAATTAGTTGTTCAATCAAACGATGATTGTGATGTTAGCTTTTCACCTACAGTTTATGATAATGAAGCTATTTCAAACGATTTAAAATCAGAAGTTCCTATTGGTTTGTAAGTTTACAAATCGAAAAATAAATTTATTTATGTAATGTTTGTAGGTGAAAATAATTTACAAGTTAAAAGACGTGAAAAACCTGCAAGTACTTACACTAATCGATTATCAGTTATTAGTACAGAGAGTGATCGAAAAAGTTCTGAAAGTGTGGAAATTGTTAGTGGAGGATCAGAGTGTACAACATCACCAGATTCTGAGGCTATATCTATTTCCAGTTCAGCTTTCGGTAATTTTATAAATGTAATTTAAAAGAATTAAATATATAACGTTAATTTTAGGTTCTAAACCAACTTCTGAATCTGTAGAAGTATTACCTAATAGTTTAACAAGCCCAAGTTCTGTGGAAGTTATTGATCGATCTAGTCGTAGACAATCACAATATACTGATGAGTTCGTGTCACCTTTGCAATCACCGCAAGATGTTTTTGGGTGAGAGGTTTTTTATATTCAGGGTGTCCTAAGTGGGTTTACGTGGGTATTTTTGTTATTATTTATAAAATATTTTCTCATCTTTATAGTTGCACAAACTTAGTTTTGCCTATCATTTATTGACATGATATAAAAGAGGCACCTGCCCCTTTACCTACATTAAGGGCATAAAAATTAGAGTGGATGTGGACTAATTAACACCCAAAAGCAAGAGCTCTCTCAAACACGGTTTGTTACATAGAAAAGCGTTGTTAAGTTTTAAAGAAAGTGTCTGATAATGCAATTTATAAGGGCCTATCTCTAATGCAGACGGAATTGTGGAAGTCTGTAAGCAATTCTGTTGCAAGATTTTGTGTAGACCCTCAACCTAGAAAGCCCACCACTAAACATCAATCTGAAATAGAAACTACAATCAATGTTTTTTTTTATTTGTTACTAATGATTTGAGGGGACACCATTAACTATTGAATCTAATTGGTAGGATAGTGCATGACGTTTTAGTCTTGTTCCCTGTTTTGTTAAGTAGATTACTTGCCAACTAGATTGGACATGTGCTAAGCCTTTTTTGATACTTTATACTCAATATTTTGATGTCGTCCTTGAATTCTTTCATTTTGAGATAATTGGCGATGGCGATGGCCCTTATCACTTTGGATTGGAAATGCTGAATTTTATTGATGTTGGAGTTACTGGTTGAGCTCCATAGATGTGTGTGCAACATATGAACACATTGGTTTAATGAAGGTTTTATTTAGAGTAGTTATTGTCTGTACTCTGTTTAGAATTTTTTTCTAGAAGCCAATACATCTGCATCTATTTCAGGAGGTGTCTTTTGGTCTGTATGTGTTAGCAGATAGCCAAGATGTTCATTTGGGTATTTTGCACTCTCATGTTGCCAGCATGCTTATTATAAATGTTGGTAGGTCTGCTGTGTAGAGTTAATGCAAACTGGCGCCCAGGGTTCTTGATCTGGAATAGTCTTTTGCTTAGGAAAGAGTAAAGTTTTTGATAATAGTTGTTTTTCGTAGTTTTTGTTAAAGTTTATAAAGCAGACTAGTGGGTCACACCTTGTCGAATGCCTGGCTGATGGTAAAGGTGTTTTCCCTGGCTTGGGAAAAAGATTATGGTTATAACCTTATTGCAGTCGCTACTAGTTTCTTTTCTTTAATATGGTGCCTGTTATAAGGTCGTACCCTGGAAGTTGAAAGATTCTTCACTAATTTTGATTTTTTCTTATAAAAGGGCTCAATTGGTGTGGCATACCAAAGAATTGTTTAAATATGTTGTCTTCTTCCGCTGTGCACACAGTGGGGTAAGACTGTAAAAAGTGCGAATTTTTCCGCTTTTTTGTGGCTTTCGCGTGTCCAGCTTCCATCCGCTTTTTGTATGGATGGGATAGCCTGCTGTTTGCATTTTAATTTGCTGGTTTCCTTCCAAAAGGAGTTTGATGCTCCTCTGGTCGAGGTCCAACCTCTAGGTAGGGTGATCGGACAATTCGCCGCGGAAAACTCGAAGGATAAAATTAAAAATATGAGCGCTGCTTTTAAGCCAATATGGGTTTTCGGCGATTTAACAGGGTGTACTCGTGGTGTTTTTGGACCAAAATGGGTTGCTAATTGCCTTGGGTCTTTGTGGAGGGAATTTTCTCAATAGGAGGAAATGGTGTGGACATCAAGCATGCCCGTATTTGGGTTAATATACAAAAAAATAAGGCTATTCTCAATATCATCAACACACAGTTGATTGCGTTGCAGAAACTACTTATTACAAAATTACAATAAATCGCTTTAATTATACTATAATCATTGTTCAGTTTACGTTCCAAGACCTCAGCGTCGCGCCCGGTTACAAACAGTCAAACTTCTCGATTTACCGCTACCGCTCAGTGAGCACAGCGTTGCCGTTTCTTCTCCACTGTTTGCAACACTATCAGCCCATCCGACGTCTATTTTACCGAATAAGACGGTATGGGAGGAGTCCTCAGCGTAGGGCCAGGTCACAAACTGTCACACTTTACCGCACCCTCCCTCTCACTCTTAACGCGCACATCGTTCTTCTTCGTTGTTTACAACACTCTCGGCCCATCCGACGCTTGTTCTCCCGAATAAGATGGGTAGTGGAGGACGCAATCCGCTCGAAGTGAAGTCACATATCTCACCCATTTCCTTGGGGAGTCCTACTGGATCGCCAGACCTCCCTCCTCGCCTCGTCATTCTTCTTCATGTCCTGGGAGATTTCCTCGCCCACAGTTGACGTACCGCCTAATTTGTGGAAAACAAAACCTCTCCTGTATCTTTCAAATGTTTTATTCAAACCAAAATGTCCTGCCATATCGTAAAATTTTACGCACATAGCCTTCCACACGCTACCTGTAACCACAAACGGTTCCTCCGCGCATTGCGCGAAAAACCCTACCGTCAATCAACTGACGTTCGGAAGCACTACGCTCGCTCTTTTAATGTCCCGATCACATACCCAATATCAGAATCGCTCCGCTGTATCAACAACTTTTCTTCCAGCGTTGACGTACAATTCCGATTCTGATAATTTAACCTCGTTCATTAGAAAACGCCACACAGGTCGCTTGGAAACTGTAAATTCATTTATGGCCAACTGACGAGCATATGACGCTTGCATCCCAAAATGTTGCCTCCGCTGTCTTTAATTCCCGCGCGTTCCTTTCCGCCATCTTGCATTGAACACGAGGTTTCCACTTTTAAGGTTATGGAAAACTTCTTGCTTGTGAGCCCTTGTCACCACACAAACTGTCTTCAGCCACTTTATTCGCCCAAAAGCCTTGACACAATTCGCGTCCCGTACAGTGACTACTTACTACCAGCAAGCCCGTGGTTACACTTTTATTCCCATCAAATCCAGGGTAATTCCACTAAAAACCATCTAAATTCCACTTCCCAGATGTTACAAAAACTACTTGTTACAATAAATCGCTTTAATTATACTAAATAGATTCGTATTTGTCAAGATAATATAGAATTAATACTTTTCAGTTTATGTTTCAAAACAGCGTCGCGCCCGGTCGCATACTATCACACTTCTCGATGCTTCTCGATTTACGTCCACATATGCGCCACCGCGCACAGCGTCTTTCTTTTTCCACAAATATCTGACGAGAAAACTACCAGAAAACAAATTTTGAATGTTCCTCAAATCATGGAAAAAGCAGGAATTCAATATGAAAATGTACCTTTGCGACTCCTTGAAGGGCTTTGGGTTCGTTAAATGGGTAACGGCATAGAGGACTGTACAAAATGGAACTTCCCTTAACCTAGCATGCAGAACTTTTTATAAAGAATACATTTTTTCTAAAGTTAACAATAAAAAAGTTTTTCATATGTAGACAACTTGGCTTGACCTGGCAGTGCCCGCGAATAATCTGTTATTATTTATAAAACCGCATGTAGGTCCGCATTACCCTACGCATAGACCCACACAGACCTCTGGACCTCACAATCGAGGCCTGTTACCCCCACCACTGTGTAGACATTGCAGACACCACTTAAGTAACGTCGGATTGCTTTTGCGCATTTGTAGCTGCACTCGTAGAAACGGATGCAGTTCGATGTATCGACAATTTAGTTTATTACTTTCCTTTTCTCCCTATTGCGAGTAACTAGTATATTATATTATAGCTAAGTGAATCGTAAGTAAAACATCTGTAAAAATTAATCCAACAATTTTTATGTTGTATCTACTGTAAACAAAAATAGCGTTACCTCTTTATATATTAGTATAAATATAAATAATTAATATATCCATGTGTTATTTCATCTAAGTTTTCCACTCTGTATATTTGAAATAAAAAATATAATTTTAATTTTCAGTGTTTCCGAAAAAATGACTCCGGATAGTGTAGAGGTAATCCCTGAAGATTTGGATGAAAATAGTATAGCTGAAGATACAATGTCCTATAATTCACTTTCTGAAAGTACTGCAGCAACTGTTTTTGAAAGTTACAATTTGCATCTTAAACAAAAATCATTTACAATGGCAAAACCTGATAATTTAACAGAAAGCATATGTAGTGATATTCCGCTTAGTCCTGATAAAACAAATGAAGTTCCAATTACTAGAGCTCCAAGTAGAGGTGGCATGCATCTGCCTTTGCAAGTAAATTTAATTGATACCCAACCACAAAGTATTAAACAAGATTTGAGCAACTTTATTCAGACTTCAAACATAATTGATATTCCACAAGATTGTGATAGCCTTAAAAGTGTCATTTCTGAACCTGAAGATGGTTCCCAGTCTGACAAAACATTAGTAGCAAGTGATAATATTATGGAAAGTAGCAGTGATACAAGCACTACTACTGATAGCAATACAAATTCGTTGTATTTAAAGAACATGTTAGCAGATGCAATGACTGAAAAACGTGAAACTGATGCAAAGTCAACACACTTTATGGATCTTTCACAAAGCATGATTGATACTAGTCAAAGTAGTGGTACTACCGAACTTTTAGAAAATATTTCAATTATTCAATTGGACATGCCGCCAAGAGAAAATTCACCAATTAGTTCAGAAAGTCGTTCTGATTTAGTCAAAATTGGTTCTGACCATACATCGGGGCACACATCTGGTGATGAGTTGGAAACAACCACTTCCTCAGACATAGAAATTATTTCTAGTCCTAATGGAGATTCAAGCAGCACCCATAGTAGACACAGTCCTGCCAAAAATACTTGTGGAAAAAATAAAGGGGATGCAAATATTGATAATTTATTAGGTAAAATGACCTTCAAAAAAATTAAAGGGCATAATCGTGAATTATCTGAAGCATCTAGTATAAGTGATGATACAGAGATAGAAAAATTGGTAAAAAGACTATCAGAAATGACTGAAATTTTAGAATCACGAGAAGGTAAACTAATTGAAATAAGCAGAAAAAATGCAGAATTACAAGATGTTAATAATGATTTACGAAAACAATTAGATATAGTTGTGAATAAACAAGTGGATTCAGTTGAGTTAACACAAGTTACAGAAGAGTACACCCAACGATTATCAGCTTTGGAAAGAAAATTTCAACAAGCAATAAGAGAAAAAGATACTTTACGCAAACAACTAGAACAGTGCAAAATAGAAAATGCAACAAGACTTAGTAAAGGGGATTTTGAAAGTTTAATTGAAGAAAAAGATCAAATTATAAAAGAACTTAGAGAGGAAGGTGAAAAATTATCGAAACAACAGCTACAGCATTCTAATATTATAAAAAAATTAAGGGCAAAAGAAAAAGAACATGAAACCACAATTAAACATTTAAAGTATGTGAAATCAAAAAATTTAACTTTAACTTTGAAATAAAAAATTTAATTCCACAGGGAATCTGTTGAGGATCTTACTTCAGAAACAGACCGCTTAAAACGATCTTTAAGTGCTAAAGAAGATGTAGAACGTACACAAATAGAAGCTGTTCATCAATTAACTGCAAAAAACAAAAAATTGGAATATGAAAATAACCAGTTACAAGGAAATTTGGATGATGTAACACAAAAACATGAAACCGTTAAGAAATCTTTAGATGCTGCCAAAAAGGAATTAATTGATAAAAACAAAACGAGCAGTGAATTACATCAGAGGGAACAAATGTTGCAAAGTTTAGAAAATGAAAAACGAATGACTGAATCACAAAATGAAGAGGTACTTATGGTTTCAAATTCCTAAAATTAAAAGCCAAAATCACATAGGTCAAAAATCAAAATTAAAAAGACAATAGACATTGTTAAAAAAATGACATCATTGTTGATTTTTTGACTTTGATGTCTTTCATTAAAAGATTAGGCCTTTGCTTTGATTTTTAGCTGAAACAAATTTATTTTTGTATTTTTCAAGATGCATATTGCAATGAAAATTTCGATAGTAAGAAACCATTCAAATTTTGTGATATTCGCTACATGTTCATCTTTCCTTATTTAGCTTCTCGAGATATAATACTGTTAACTTAAGGGGAGTATACTCTAGCATGGATGCTTACAAAATTGTAATCAGGTGAGATTGACGTCAATGTAAGACCATAATACAAGTAAAATTTAAAAATTTTTGTTTTTACCTACACCTAAAGGAGATAATTTGTCACCTTAAAAAACAACCACATTTTCTCAAATTAAATGTTAAGTTTTAGTTACACAAAATTAGAAAGTGTCGAAACATGATTGCCGTAACACACATAAATGAAATTAAAAACACAACTTTTTTTTTTGCATCTTTCATATTTTCTATCTAATGATGCTAGCTTTGAGGTCGCGACGCTCAAACTTTCTACGTTTGAGCGACAAGGTAGCGATATCTGGAGGTGAATTTGGTACTTAGCACTAAGAGGATAAACAAGCTTTGGTGTGTTGTACCAAATTGTCTACAAGATCTTAACTTGGATATCGAATTAGGTAGAAATTTTTATTTTTCAAAAATACCTCGTAATTTGAACCTTACATATTGAAAAAAGTTTAATTGTAAAAAAAATTTGTTGGGCACATATTTATTTATGGATGTTTGTTTTTGATTTTTTTAACAAATGAGAGTTATTGGTGTCATTTTATATTATTGGCTTTAGTTTCTCTACTAATTTAGAATGCTTTAGTCCTTTAGTTATCTAGTAGTGAATGTGTATTATATATTTAAGAATATATTAAAAAGTTCAGATGCAGATACTCAGATGGAAGGCATGAAAAATACTTGTTCAGTAGTTTCAATAAGATTTTTTTTCTGCAGTCTCCATAAATATCATATTAAAGTATTCATAACTAGATGGCCATTGTGCAACTGAATTATCTGAAATTTGTTGAACATCCAAAGATAATAATTTAAATAACTTGTCCTACTGCATTAACACTAACTAACTAATGTGGTCTTACTTTGACATCATCACATCTAGACAATGGTAACCAGTAGGGATAGGGTATGTGCTGCCTGTTAGAGTATACTGTCCTTGCCAATAATTTACATTCATTTTTTATATTTAATTTTATAGATTATAAACCAATTGGAGAATTTGCGGTTAAAATTACGTCAAACTGATCAAGATTATTTGCTTAAAGAACATAAATTGAGAGATGATAATGTTGAATTAATACGGAGATTAGAAGATGCAGAAAGTAGAAATGAGGAATTAGCTCAATCAGTATTAGAAGTCAGCAAGCCTTTAGTAAGACAATTAGAAGCTCTTCAAGCTACCCATACTATGAAACTTGAAAGCTTTGAAAATATTGAGCAAGGGCTTGTTATAAAATTAAGTAAGAATTATTATTTGTGCAAATATAATTTTTTATAAATCATAATTTCAGACGAGGTGCAAAACAAACTTCAAAGTGCATTAGAATCTGAACGAGTGATAAAAGAAGAATGTCTCGCAGTAAAAACAAAAGCGCTTTCTTTGGAAAATGAAATTAGCACATATTTATATGAAAACGAACGCTTAAAATTACAATTAGATCAACAAACAACTAATAAAATGTTGTTGCAACAAGAAATGAATAAGTAAGTTATAAAATTATGGTCAAAATAAATATCTTGAACGCCTTGGGGCTCTTAAAAAGTTCGTACTACGGTTGTTTGTTTATTTTATTGTTAGCGTATATATGCAGCATCTTTATAATATAATTTATAATATTATTATTATTATTACAATTAATAAGTTGTGGGTATAACTATAATCACAATGTGTTTTGGCGAATATATTCGTCCAAGCGTGAAAATGCACGAGTTTATGTTTTGGCGATTATATTCATCATCAAATATATATGAAATATGTGTTCAACAGGGTAATAATGTTATAAATCTTTGCAGAGAGATTGATAACTTAAAGGAAAAAATATCAAATGAATATAGTACAATACAAAATTTACAAAAGGAAATTGAAAATTTGCAACAGAATCTCCTGATGGAAAAAACTAATAGTGATGTGGATAGAAAGCGCATCATTGTACTTCAGGTTTGTATTTTACATTTTATTCAAAATGTATTAAAATATTACGACCTTGCAAAAGTATAAATAAGCAACTTGTTTGCAGGCATAAGCTCTTGTGATATGTTACATTTCTATCTACACCAAATGAAAAACCATATAACATTATTTTCATAAAGCAAAAAATAACTTTTTTTAATCTCTTGATATTTACTCTGATATATTTATCTGGTAAATTACACTAATTTTGAAAACAGATGCATAATATATTGTATTTGTATGTAAAGAAGTCAAATCTGTGAAAGAAGTATGCCTGCATATAGTTAGTTACTCAGTCTAGTCTAATCTAAACCAGAACTAAACTTTTGCCATTTATTTTTTTAGGATCAAATTCGTGAAAAGCATGAAAGAACATCATCTTCAGGAAATATATCACCAACTTTAAGCATTGGAAGAGTTTCTTTACCAGAATCACTAAATAGTTCATTGTGGCCTTCTGTAAGTTCTCTTATCCTAATATAATCTAATTTATACACGAATTATACCAAAATTTTTATAAAGAAATAAAATTATCCAAAATATAACATACTAGGCCTCAAATTTAGAGTGAGTCCTTACTGTACTGCGGAAGTTCAGCGGTTCTCAAAAATTTAGCTGCATTCCAGCTTAAAAATAAAATTTCAAATCAGCATCAAATTAAGGAATGTCTGAAACGGTGTACGGCATGACGAGTGATTTGTAAAACAGGAATAGTAGTCGGCGTAATGAGGATATAATTTTGATTTTTTTGCCCATGTTTCGCTCGTCAGCATTCTCAAGGCGGAAAAGTTCGATGACAATGATATTGTTCGAGTGTATAAGCCAATATAGGGCAAAACTACTGGACGTAAGAATTTAATAATGAAAACAAATATTTTTAGGTAGGGTTGATTTCAAAACCCTGTTCCAGATTTAAATTTTGGGAAATATTATGAATCTAAATAGTTTGCAGACCTTTCGTTTCTTATAATGAGGGATTATAGATAATGTTAATTTTATGACCTGTCTTAATTTGATTATAACTTACCGCCTATTAATGCTCCATTAATGTGTCGTTTGTTTTCGCCAAAATATTTTAAATTGCAATTATGACTATTTATTTGGCAAATACCAGGATTTTTAAAATGAATTTACACTGTTAAGTTTGAAATATTGGGGCCCGATGTAAAAATAGTTTTCACATTATACTTACGTAAAATTTGTCCAAAGTTGTCGTGTAGTTTTTTACATATGGCAAAAGAGCCAAAGAAGCAAGGGGGTCCGTTTGTTCGCGCGGCATTTGATTTTTACTGGCGACTTTTTTGATGACACAATTACATTATTTTAACTAAAATTTTACATTTGATGTTCACCATGGTATGGTACATACACTAATGTACTATCTGTTCAAATCCACATCGGTAGTTCTTTCACAAAATTTATAAACATTCAATTTCAGGATGAACCATTTGAAGTTAATTCAATGCCCAGATGTACTAACATGTTAGAAATGCAAGTATTACAAACAAATCTTAAACAGCGGGATGGAGAAGTTCAACAATTACAATGGGAACTAAATAGACGCGAGCATGAACGTACCCTTTTAAATACTGAAATTTCAAATTTACTTACTCGGGTGGAAGAACTTGAATCGAAATGCAATAATTTTGATACTACACAAAAGGAGTTAACAGATATAAAACAACAGTATGAAACATTATGCCAACTTTATGGGGAAAAGGTTGAGGAAACAGAAGAATTAAAATTAGACCTACAAGATGTTAAAGAAATGTATAAAGCTCAAATTGATGAACTGTTAAAACAACAGCGGGCTAATGTTAGTTAAAAAATAATTTCATGTGCATTAATATATCCACTAAATTTTTTCTTAAAAATGGTTTTATAGGGGCTTAGCATCTATTGAAGTATTTTTAGGTTACTTGTATTATAAAAATATGTGCAAATTTTATATCTTTTATATTTATATGCTGTGATATTGACTAGTAGAATTATTTATCCGTTAAAATTGTCTTCTAATGTGTATTTTATGATTTACTGTAAATTGTTAAATTTATTAAATTGTTTTATTTAAATTGTATGGTTAATAAATATTTAATGCAATAAGTTATATTTAGCTGTTACTTTAAAAATAAATCTTTGAACATTTTTCTTATTATGTTGAAAAGAATAATAACATATTATTAAATATGGCCTATTCCTTTATGATCACATAATGATTTTTAAATTTTTAACTCAACTGTTAAATTGTGGTGGTGGTCTGCAACTGTACTGTAATTTGGGAAAGCAGTCTAGTTAAAAGGTGTTGGAGAAGGACTTGTACAGTAGAAATTTTGTCAAAGGACATCTTTTTTACCTGTCAAAAACACCCTGCGAGAGCCTTTTTCAACTAATTGCTAAAAAGCACTGAAATATAGTAATACTGGTCAACTAATGGCTGAAAAGCACTGAAATATAGTAATTACTGGAACGTGCTCTAGATACGTCAATTCGAGTCGAGAGAGACAGCGCCAATAAAGGGGGTATGTCCTTGTACAATGCGTTCAAAAAGTTTTCGATTGATACTAAATAAATGTCATATTTTCAGGAACGGATTTACGCAAAATAAGCAGTTGATTAGAGGCCGTTTTTGGAATTTGTAGTACTTTTTGGAAGCGGATTCCATGGCGACGATATAATCGACCAATTTTCCACAGTTAAAAGTAAAAAAATTATGTTATATTGATTTTAATGTGAATTTAAATTGGAAATATAATATGTAGTAATAAAAGTAAAAATGGAACGATAAATACATAAGGGGAAACGAGAGTAGAAAATCAATGGACGAAGTTAAAGGTCTAGCCTCTTCAACGGTTTTTTCACTTTCTAGAAATAAAAAATTAATGGAAAGAGGAACATAGGTAGACGCTTAAAAACCTGAGAGACTGGTTTTGTTGCAGCAACATCCAACTATTCCGAGCTGCAGTTAATAAGGTCTGAATTACTGTGATGATACCGAACCTCCGATAGAAGCTGCACTATGAGAAGAAGAAGAAATAGAAAACCACACAGGATACAAAATGGCAAACCAGATGTTGTAGTACTTACGTGAACCTCGTAGGCTAAGTTTTTAAAATGTAAGTGTTGGGTAAGACTTCTAAAGAAGAAAAGATATTGCAACACACATCTACTTGACCTACACAATAAATATCTGCAATTGAAACATCAGAAGTGTGTACTAGGATTAAGGGAAGATCTATAACACAATACCAGGAAATGAAAACTGAAAATAGGTGTAATGTAAATAAGGTAAACGAGATGATCGGACATAGGACAACGATGCATATCCGTATTCTACGAACACACCAATCCAGCTCTGAAATATACCAAAAAGAGTGAGCTCACGATTATCATGGATCACCTCAACGTTAAAGTGGGACAGGGTGAGGAAGACAACATTGTTGGGCAGCATGGGTTCGGAAAAAGGAATGGGAGAGAAGATCGCTTAGTAAAAATCTGCAGAGGAAAATCTGGTAATAACACATGCTTCAAGCGGCACCGCAGAAGACTGTACACTTGGAAGTCACCTGCAGATACACCAAAAAATATCGTCAGAAAACAGATACTTTGTCCTGGTCTATAGGATTTGGAGGCAGTCTAAAACTTGAAACCAAATTGTTAACGTCCTAAAAGATGACGAACAAAAGGCAGTAGTGAGGAAAGCAATAAAAGTAAATACGGAACGATAAATACACAAGGGAATGACAATGGACGAAGTTAAAGCAAACCCTGACTGAAGTGGGCGAGAAGCACCTCCGCAGGCGAAAACAAAAAGAAACAAATATTGGATGACGAGCGATATATTAATGGATATCAGAAGGACCTTAAAGAATCGCGACAAAAGCCAGTATGCTTGTTGTTGGATTTTGTATTTTTCTCCAAACCGATGTGCATTTGAGTTTCTTTTGAGAGTCCCAGTTCAGCAATACAGCAATATTTGTTACAAAACGACCGCTATATTTAATGATCAATTTTTCTTAACTACTTTCGGACCAATTTATAACTGATTTTGTTTGTTCCTCTCATGTGATTTAAGTTTTGCAACGATTTTACTTTCTACAGAAGCAATTAAACTATCTACTCATACACTATACATCGCACGATTCGATTAAGTTATTATTTTTCTTGTAATAAACCACATTAGGCCTATCCAGGAATGATCTTCTAATAAATGCGTCTACTGGCAAGTACTCATCGCGAACAACCAACACCGGTACTTCATCGCCATCCACAATGTTTCGACACTCACTGTTTTCATTTTCAATTCTCCGGCAAATCCAAACAATTCTCTAGAATTTGTGTCATCGATTAAAAATAGCTTTGCAACTAAAGATTCCTGAATAAGACACGATAAGTCCCGTTAGTTCAATTTCGCCATTAATTGACACCGATTCAAGATACTTTGCAACCGTTGGCTGTTGAACAGTTTGAACATTACTCAAATTTTCTTGTTTCACTACACATGTTTTTGCAAGATGTCTCGTTTGTTTGCACATGTAGCATATTCTATCGTCTTTAACAGTCTTTAGAGAGATGCTTGCATAGAAAGCCAGTGATCGTTTTCTTTGCGTTGTTTACTGTGCCATAATTATTAGATTTTGCCCTAAACTTTTCAGGTGTTGTTCCAGCCTTGCGAAATATATTCTTTTAAAATTTCTAATTTCAATTATCATCGCATCCATGTTTATCGAATGACAAGCCATTAAATGTATCGATAATTTTTTGGAATATAACCCTTCGATAACCCATTTTCTGCTCAGACCACGGTAAGTAATTTGATTGCAGATCATTCTCTGACAAGGATTGTGTACCTATGAACGTGGCTCGAAACTGCCTCACATGTCTCCCAATTGTTTGTGGTATCGCCTTTTGCTATTTACCATTGTTTTGCTGCACCAACAAGATCGTCAAAGCTATTGGTAATTTTTAGTTATCATGCCAGACATTAATCGTAGCTAGATAGTTGGAATGGTGTAAAAACAAACGTTCATTTGTTTTCTGACTCACCACCAAATTTTACCGTTGTTGCAGGAAACAGTTGCACCACGCATGGTTGAGGTCGCGCGTTTCCTGATTTGCTTGCAAAATTTCCATTAATTGTGTCATTATGGCTGCATTTTGCTCAGCCAATTGTCAAACAATGTCTCTTACATGATTAAATATTTTACTCACTTGTGACCACTCATTTTAATGGCTGACTACTTGAACTGCTCCACTCCAAGGTCCATAAAGGAATACTACGAACCTTGGCTCCACTCCACCATTCAATCTGTGCGTAGCAAGGGCGGATCCAACGGGGGGGCCTCCTTGAGTGATTTTTTGTAGTGGGGATTTTCTATAAGTTTCATGATTATATTAAATATGCATGCAGACATAAGTCTTCTTAGATCTAAAAAAAAAGGTCAATGCCCCCCCCCCCTTGGGCAATTCCTGGATCCGCCCTTGATGCGTAGCCGCCATTGTTGCCAACATATCTCCAAAACCAATTATATTATTAATTCAACAATCGAAGGGTTTGATTCTGTTCTTCTCTTACAATGAAAAGGACACAAGCAAATTTAAAAAATTTACCAAAAACTACTGCGATACAAAATTTTTCTCTGCAAATATTTCAGATAACAAAGATAACTTTTTTTGATATGAGAAATGAAAATTACTTTCTCAATTGATCTTTGAAAGGGCATTTCACTTTTTTGATTTTTGTGCATTCTTAAATGAAATTAAAAACGTCACATGCAACAGATCAGTTAGGCATTGATCGAAAACATGTAGAAGCCTAGGAGGAAACTTTTTGACGGAGGACAGAACTTACCTAAAAGGAGGACGGTTGGTCTTTTTATTGTTAAACCTTATTTAAAATGCACTAGCAAAAAACCATAATTCTCTATGCAATTATTTTCCTGCTTACTTCTCCCACACAAAACTAGGCGATTTGCTTAAAATACTTCACCTTCACGGATAAATCAAGTTTTATTATCACAGCATATATACTTAAAATATATTAATAAAGAAAGGTCTATGCTTTGTTGGTAATCCATTTTATAGTAATATAAAGGACAACAAACAAAACAATAAAAAAAGAAACAATCTAAACAGAAATAATATAAAAGAAAACTGAATAGATTCTCAAAAGTAATTAGACACATATAAACTTTTGGTTTGTTATTCTTAGTCCTCTACTCGCATATGTAGCCAACTTAAGGAGACATACTGTATATAGTAATTTTGCCGCCCCCTGTAACGTGCAGCGAATTACATGTGCGCTAGTGACAGAATAAAAGTTTTTTCTGATAATGGACAAAATATAGTTGTTTTTATAAAAAATATATAATACGGTCGCCATATTTAGCCAATGCTGGATATTTTGTTTAACGCGTTCTTAAGGAAAATAAAAGAGAAAGCAATAGCTCAGTGTGAGAGTATATATGCAACAACAACGTAATTTAGTGGTGTTATACCCATTACAAAACATATAAATATAACAAATGGATATAAACCATAAAGGAACCCTAATTGCCAAAGTTAACGCAATCTCTAGTGAGGACAAATAATATTTATACAATTTAAAGTTCTTCGAAGGGCGATCAAATATAAACGAGCCTTTATTGGCTGACCTTTGGAGAGGTATTTTGTGTGTGATTCTGCAGTAGAGGCTGTTAGGTGAAGATGTCTAGAGTAAGAGAACCAGACCAACCGGCTTGTACAGTTCTTCGTTTAGTAGCACTCACGTTTAGAAAGAGTATACCCTTACACATAGATCAACGTATAATTATAAAGTTCCTCATCCGTGAAACCAGCCGAAATTTATCATAGACTATGGCACCAATTCTAGACGATTTCGAGGTCAAGAGTGACGGTTTGGTGCAACGCAGTACGAATAATACTGGTATATTTACTATATGAACGTCAGACCATTAACTCAGCTTTTTACTGCGACCACCTAGATCAAGTTAGGCTTCAGTAACGACGCAAAAGACGAGATTGTCCCATCCGCGAGGTGTTGCTCCTCCACATCACTAGGCAGCAGGTGTAACACAGCGGAAACTGGTGGAAATATCCTGGGAAAAAATCCTTTGGGGACGAGCGTTTAGAGACCAAGATCAAGTGTACAATCCTTCGGTAATCGTTTGGAAAAAATGTATCATATAAGGAGACTAAGTATAAAAATAATTTGTAGATATGTAGATGTTTCCTATAAAATAAATATTATTTAAACAAAAAGCTCGTTTATAATTGAGTCCCTCCTGTGTAAACAAGGAAATTATTTTGGTAATTGAATCAGAAGATAATAAAGGTTATGTTATCTAAATAAGAATAAATTGTCAGAGGATTGGCTATATTTCTAGTTACAAGTATGTGGGAAATAGAATCAAATTTTCATTCTCCCTATTTCATAAAACTAAAAAATTTCAAATCATTCAAAGATAATATACCATTCCTATTCTTACAACCTATGATTAATTTGGAACTATTTCCCCCAAAAATTTACAAACAAATACAGCATAAAATAAAATAATTATGTAGCCTAAAAAAAAAGAAATTAAAGTAAATTAATATTTTAATTTTATAGTAATTACACTAGCAAAAATGATAGATTATTTGTAGATGACATTCTATGTGACAATTTTACATGTAACATTAAAGAATGAAAAATAATTATGATTTATATTGTAATCATAATTATTCTAATTAATTTAGTTTGGCTCCAAATGTAAAGACATTGATGGAATTGTCAAAATTAATTTAGTTTGTTGCATTAAAAAAAGTACATTTAAATGGTAAAACTTTTTTGTGTCTTATTATTACTACTATTATAAATATGTAGTATTAATAACATACAATTAAGCCTCCATTTTTAATTTGGCCAAACTAATGGTGACGAGATGTTCGCATATGAATAGATAAAACCCAACTGCCTTATGCAGTTCATGTCAAATCTGACATTACCGTCGAATAATTAAAAATTAAAATCAGCAACTTTAAAATTATCGCATCAGTATGTTTATTAGTTTTACTGATAGCGCAAAAATCCTGCTAAATCCATGTACACATTGTATATTGCTTTGATTTTTTTTATTAAAGAATGTAATGTGATGACTATCAATTTCATCCAAGTAATTTTTGCGTAGCAATAAAACTAAGCAAACCGACCAGAAACTATTAAAGTTAGAGATGACGCTTTTGCTGCTGACTGACGGCGCGCTCACACATATTGCGCTCTATTGGTACAGAGGGAGATCCAGGCAGGGTAACTGCCTCATATCGCTCCTCACACCCATGGGGTCCAGCCCTCATATAGCAGGGCCAGATTATCTAGGCTAGTTGCCTCTCGTATAACATAATCCACCTTAAAATATAATTATTTTAACATCACTAAAAAAACTAGACAATCAATAATTTTTACCTGTTCTTGGGTGGTGAATTTTCTTCCTGGATCTGGATCTCTTCCTTCCAATTTCATTCTAACTCGCCTCCAAACACCAACGGCATACGCATTTCTTTGCTGTCCTTTAGTCATGCTTTCTTGTTTTGGAGGTGGCAGTCGCATAGGACTTAACGAAATTCCTTCTTGACGGACAAGTTGTGGTCGACCTTTCTTACCTTCCAAATCTAACAAGCTGTGGTAAAGGTCTTCAGTCTGTTTGTTAAGAAACTCTAAGTTATCAATTGAGACCTTTACATCGGCCAAGTCAAAACCATCTTTTTTCAATTGATGTAATAACGTTGAAAAATTTTCAATGTAAATCCTGTAATCGCTAATAAATTGTTGTGCTTTAATTGAACATTCGTTAATTTTCGTCATTGATTTAATAAGATTTTTAAAATCGTTCATAATTTTGCAATGCCTCGTGTAAAGCCCTTTAAAATCATCAATTGATTTTAATATGTTAGTTTTCGAGACTAATAATTTGGTTTTCAGTTCAGCAGATTCTTTCTGCGTTTCTTTTATTGTATCAGAAATTTTTTCCGAAATTAAATTAATCCATTTGGGATTTTGTGTCATTTCCGGCGTGTATAATTTCATTATATTTTCCTCCACAGAAGTAACGGCGTCTACTTTTACGGCATTATATTGGCAAGCAGCCATCCACTTTTGATGTCCATTTAAAAAGATTTTATCATAAGTTTTGGATTCTGTTGTTGAATTTCGTAAAATTTCGTGATGTAATATTGACGTGCATGTAGTAAGAACAAGATTGCTGATTTGATGTTCAAGATCTAAGCGCTTGTCACGAACGCTAACAGCAGATTCAAACGCTGATAATATTTCATTTAAATCAGGGTTAGCGCCAGCTGCCCATTTAAGACGTTGCGCTACGCTTGCAATTAAACCTTTTTGCTTTTCTCTAGTTTCAACCACTTTGCAATGTAATACATTTAAATTGTTAGTTTTGCTACGCAAATCTAAAATAAATTTACTTCGTATAAAATTGCTTTTTTCTACAACGGGTTGTTGCACTAAAAATTCTTCAAAAAGCCAATTATGTGCAGTCATTTGATTTTGAATTCGACTTAAGCTGCTTTGATATAGCGTTGCTGTTTTTTCTAATTTTTTTGGCTCTTGAATTTTCTCCCAAGCATTCTTTAGATTACTTTCAACGCTGGATGCTTGCGCGAGAACGTTTTGTGTAAAAATTCCATTTTTTAGGAATGTGTTCCAACCTTTATGATACAATTCATCTAGCGGAACTTTATTTTCAGCACCAATATCCTTTTGTTCAATTTCATTTGTGACATCTAGACCTAGTCGTTGTAACAGGAAACAAATAACATAAGCTATAGCTTCTGTAGTTATTCCCAAAAATTGGCGACTTATAAAATCTGCGATAAATCTCCGAATAGGTTTAATAAGTTGTTCATCATTGAAAACAACCACAGTGTCTAGTCCTTGGAACGATTGACACATTTCGACGCATAAAGTGAAAAATTCGCACATAGTGTGTAACCGCTTCAAAAGAAAAATATCATCTAAAATGGCATGGACTTGCGGGTTGAAAATTGGCGCAGATAAACTTTTTGCTTCCTTAACTTGATCTAATTTACGCCAACAAATCGGAGCATCCAAATTTCCAAGAGTGTTTATAATATTATTAGATTCCAAATTTAGCTTATCAAAAAGACCGTTAAAGCCCATAAGTAACATTTTTCCAGGACTTAATACTCCCGCAGGTGCATGCAGCAAACTCTGATATTGCAGCTTCAAATTAGCAACTTTATTTTGAATTAATTCGAATGCAGGCTGTAAAATTAATATAAATTAAGAACGAGAAAAAAAATCACATTTACAGGATGGTCTACAGTTCTACACTAAAGAGTTGGCCAACTTAAGATAATGGTTAAAGAGAAATTTCTAGAGTTTTGGACCATCCTGTAATAAACGTTTACATACAAAGAAAATTTAAAATGAAATGTAAAGGAACTTTAATACAGGGTAACACAAAAGTTCCATGCAATTTTTAATTTTTTTGTATCTTTCTTTTCAGTAATTTAAAAGGGACAGTAGTTATTGACGTTTTTTTCATCAAAGCAGCGCACAAAAATAACTGAGCTTTAATTTAACTTACACACAAATCGATGTAAACTTTCTTACTTTCGGAATTGATTACGATTTCTGCAATGTCGAGGAAACGTTGGCAGCACCATATGAATTTACGCGACTTATAACCGAAACTAAGATATTTTATAAAAAAAGTTATTAATGCTTTAAACTCAATCACGGAATTGTTCCCACCCACTAAATCTCAACCCAAAAAACCCTTTGAAGCATAACAAAAAGCAAAATTCTCTTACTGTGTGTATATATTTTAAAAGGCAAGAATTAACTCAAAAGTATACTTACATTTATTTCCATTTCCATCACCACAAAAGTAAGGTGTTTTTCAAGTTGTATAACTAACTCTGGCAAAGAAACTCCAATATTAACAATGATAGTTTTCAAATCGTGAATCATTTGCATAACACTCTTCTCTTCACTCTGGATTTTTTTCATGCTTTCTGGTAAGATAATAGTGTGAAAGTTAAAATTTAACTCGTGCAAACTTTTATACATATTATTGGCGGCTTGGAGCCCGTTAACAACTTTCATTAATTGTAAATCGTCTTCAATATTATTCTGTATGGTTAAATAGTTAATTAATTCAATAGCTTTGCTTGAGCTCAATGTAAGTTCGTCTAAGAACCAATCACCATCTCTTGATGTTAATTTTATCAACCAATCGCCGCTTTTAGAAGCTGCAGTTTCTAAAGTTAAAAAGGTGCGGTTTAGAAGTAATAATTCGCTAACTATGACAAATTCTAATGCTTTAGGAGCACCCTTTTCAAGTTTTAAAAAGTTGGATAGACAAATTTTTGCTTCGGTGTAAATTTTTTCTAAATATATGGTTGGTTCTTCAGTGCGAGCTTTATTTAAATCTTCATATGCTTTAGCAGCTTGTGCAGCCACGTTGTTATACAAAAGGTTTAAATGGTGCGAAAATTTTAATATTGATTTAATTGGTTTATTATTAATGTTATTAAAGGCGTAGTATTGTTGGAAAATTTTCTCGCATACTTTTAAATCGTAACCGTTTAATAGAGTTTTACTCCATTTCAAATAATAAATGATGCGATGATTTTCTAAGAATGTTGTTGGACATTGTGAGTACACATGCCAATATTCTTGTAAAAGGTTTAAGCATTTAAGTGTTAACATAAGTTGTTTTTCTGATGCAAGCAACACTTCATTTTCTGATTGCTCACATTGTGATATCATATTTGATTGTCCGGCGTTTTGCAAAAACTCTTTTACCAAATCGAATACTTTTTCCTTTTCAACGTTAGAATTTAATTCAATAAACCATTGCTGAATTTGTTGCCCCTTAAAGGTTTCTATGGCATCATTATATCTATCCAAATGATTTTCACAATCTTTAATCAATTTGTCTAAATCTTTTTGCGCTAAAGTAATAGCATCTTGTGTTAGTCTAAACGTTTCATATCTTGATGGTAAAGTGTGTAAACTATGTTTGCAAATGCCGTTAGCTTCTGCTTCTTTAACTAACGCCATTTGTTGATGCAAATCTTGCAATTGATCTTCAGACGTATTTAAAATATTGTGGAACTCTAACCACTCTTTAAATTTATCTGAAAGTTCTGGAATTTTCTCCAAAATTTCATTTCTTTGAAATAAAACGGTTATTAAATGTATTAAAAAGATGTCAATTAAATTTAAACTTACTTATTTTCCTCCCATTCTGATTTCATTTCGGTACATCTTACTCTGTACATGGCTAGGGTAACTTCCTTTTCCAAATCTTTTCTGCTTTGGCGATGGGTTGAGTTGGTAGACATGCCTCCAAAGGTTGTTCCAACAAGTCCATCGTTCCCAACAGTCCAATCCACAAGTGGGTCATAAACGAAGGCCTCTAGAAGGGTTAATAACGTCTCTCTTCCTTTCTTCATAGTTTTTAAAATATTTTCGCACGCTAAGCGGAACATTCCCTGAAAGTAAAAAAAATAAAATAAAAATGTATTAAAGAAACCATTGCCTATGAGGAAAATCAAAAACTACTGTTATTTAGGCTGCCATCTTTCCGATTTTAGTAGTAAATATCCAGCAAGTGGTAATTAACTTTTTATGCAGAAAATTTCGCCATATGTTAATAAGAAAAATCATTAAAAAACAAAAAATATCAACGAAGTAAAGGTATACGGATATTCAAGAGTCCTTAGTCAAAAATAATTCTCAAGCCCTTAATTAATTATAGGGTGTTAAGTTTTATTGTAAAAATTTGATTATATCAAATTGAAAGAACTCATTATTGTTCATTGATATTAAGCAATATCGCTAGTGATATTATCCCAATCATAATGTTTCAAGAAGTGAAGAGAAATATTTGTCATTCTAATCAGTTGATGTTTGATGGTTATATTTCTGTCAAAAACAATATGAATGTCTAAAATTCTTAAATGAAAGTCATGTAGTGACCATTTTTTAAACATCATCACCAGGTAAGACCATTGTCTGAGAGGGCAACCCTAGCAATCAAATCGCTTTACATTATGGGTTTTACAATTACTTAATTTTTGTTGACCGGTGCCTTTTTGTTTTCAAAGAAAATTATAACTAGTAATATAGGAGCAAAATATTGAGTTGTGGTCACCAAACGACCTTCATTTACGAATTTAAAACATATCCGTTACTTTTGGATGTATTAATTCCGATAGTGACATCCGTCACTTTTGAATGACATTCTTTTAATAATTGTCAGCTGATTATAAAGACAGTATATTTGTGCAACTTTATGGGGTAATTTTAATAAAATTTTGCTTAGCAACGAACAAGAACGAGAATGATAAGAACTAAATTTGTTTTGATGTCATATTATAATCTGGATAGTTTGTAAAGAGTGACATATACATTGTGCGATTTATAACATATTTTTATCAAAATCGGTGATTTAGGTTAAAACTTTGTATGCTAAAATAAAATGACAGTTTACCCAAAACGTTATTCATATTTTAAGATCTGCGATCGCCATATAAAATTTTAAAGGTTTAAATTATTAGAAATAGTTTCTAAACAAGCATAATCTCGAAAACCAGAAAAAGATTAAAAAATTTTGGTTCATGTATATATCAGAGATTAACCACTAAAATAGGCAATTATTCGGCAGGGTGATTTTTTGGATACATGTTGCAGAGAATAGATATTTAAAAAAGTTTATATAAATAAAGGTGCTGCATCAACTGTTATAATAGTCTTAAGGCATTCTTGCCAAAATATAATTTTGCATACAATGTCAATTTTTTAATAGAATTGTAATCGTAATAAAATGGAGGTGTTTCATTTAGACAGACAAACGTCAATCATATTGATGTTGAGGTCTATTTATCAAATGTTTGTTTAAGCAAAAGTGCATCATGCAATTGTACTTTCAACCAAAAGTCTGTCGATAAGTGTGTGTCTAGTAATAATTGTCTCTTGCGAAATTCTTTGACGAGAAAGACCCAGAAGTTTTGAATAATTATTGCTCACATAAAAAACGAGTATCCTGTGTACAATAAATGGTAATTTATTAAGACACAAAATGTTTATAAATATGTAATTAAATTAAAACGTGTTTAAGTGAACAACCTTCAAAAAGTGTAAAATAAATTATTATTATTTAAAAAATTATTGATTAAAATCTACGCTTATAAAATTATCATTAGCATTAACGCTTTGTGATTTTATGAAAAATTGTATAGTTACAATTGATGTTGTTTGTGATAAAAAATGATTTGCTATGATAAACTTGTAATAATCTACTTAATAATTAACTGCAGATATTAAAATAACTAATTAGTTTCATTTGTTGGTAATAAGCTGAATAAAAAAGCTCTTAGTGAAAATTGAAACATGTAGGTGTGTGCAACAAAGAAAAGATAATTCACGAGCACATGAATGAGTTGCAAATTGATTTTATTTTTGCAACAGATAACGAAGCTGTTTGAAAAATTATTCATCGTCGCAGTTCTATGTGAAATACGAGCATGGGAACAGTAGTTCGCGGAAAAAGAAGGATAGAAAAGTTGCAATAATAAACTGATCAATTCGCGGTTCCGAACTGATCAGTCATACGCGTTTATTGTTACCGAATGGTTGTTTCTTTGCCTAAAAATAAGTCGCTTCCGCGTCCAAGCCACGCGTGTTGAATCGATTAAAAAATTGGTATTAAGCGCGTGTGATTAAGCGTGACATATGGATAACGCGTACAACTTACCAAAAAAAATAGAGTGGGAATTATTTATTTTAAACTTCATGGTTATTCTTGAAAATTAATATGTAGGATATACCTACCAAAAAATGATGCAATTGGGGCACGTAAATTATGATAAATACAACACGTGAAAGTCAAAGTTAATTTTTTTGTACTCTTATAATAGTCTCAATCATTCAACATAAAACATTAGTTGAATCAAAGCCAAGAATTTTAATTTACCATAAATTAATTTTTGATAAAGCAATATACTTAAAAAAGTTTACTTTAAGTGCATCCAAATTTAGTGTGCGTGTTGCGCAAAATTGCAATTTTTATTTAAAAAGAGTTTGCACTGTTGTGAGTAAACCAAAAAGGAAACTCGCGGTTATTAATCGCCAAAATAAATTAAATGATTTATATATAACTAAATATTTTTACTTTAAATCACATTTGCTTAAAATAAAATATATAAATATTTGTGCGCGAATCATATATTTGAAAAGAAATTTTAAATGGCAAACACATTTTCTTCGACGCTGAAAGAGCAAACCGTGAGAAAGGTTTAGTGTAAATCATTTTCAATATGGATAAAATTAATTCCAGCGACTCAGAATTTTTTTCCTGGTATGGCAAGGGAAATAGCACCCAGCCTCAAACGCAAGAAATCATCTGGATTGTAATAGATGCTATAATAATCATCTTTACATTGGCTGGAAATATTTTAACAATAAGTGCTATAATTTTAAGCAAAAAAATATCGGAATTGCTTTCAAATCGATATATCTTCAGTTTAGCCTTGAGTGATCTAATGGTAGGCATGACATTGCCCTATCATTTAGTTTTTACTTTAGGAGACGTTTTGGATTCTCAACAGACTTGGTGTATTTTACGTTTTGTGTTAATAATTCTAGCGTGTTCAAGTTCAATCTACAATCTACTAGCGATAGCGGCTGATAGATATATAGCTATTGTCCTTCCTTTCTTTTACAGCAGGTCAGTTTTAATGAATCACTTTTTGATCATTAATTTTTCATTAAACAAGTGTTACTTTATTGTTTCAGGCATATGAACAAAAAAATTGTGTGTCGGATAATATGCGCAGGCTGGATCTTATCTATTTCTATAGCTACTATGCCTATTTATTGGAACACATGGAATGAAAACAAAAAATGCACTTTTGATAATGTTTTACCAACAAAATATATCAATTATATTATAACTCCTATGTTTGTTTCTATTTGGCTAGCAATCTTTTTGTTGTATATGAGGATTTGGAGGGAAGCTGCGGAACATGCTAAACGATTAACTGCGGCACAATATCATAATTTAAAGGAAAATAAGTCAGTGCAGGTTAGTAAAATCTTTTAAAATTGTATAATGGATATTAATCTCCGCAAATAGAATATTTTTGTGATACAAAATATTTAATACTGTTTTACTGGTTCTCCATACAATCAATAAATCAAATATTTATATTTTATTTCTGAGGCCATTCCTATGCACTTAAATCGATGTAAATTGTCTTCATTTGGGTATAAGTTGCTTAAACGTTTTGCAGTAGTTGGTGATTCAAATTAATTTTTCCCGCCATATTTTATTGCACATGGTGGGTAAGACAGATTATAATAATAGTAAATCGATGATTTTTTTGTGTATTTTTGTGTGGCTGAGCCGTTTTCTGGGTGTTTTCTTATATTTGGTGAATTTGTAAGTATCGTTTAAATAAGTAAACACATATAAAGTAAAGTACCCACCATGGGGTGGGACATTTTTCCCCGCCGGAGGGCGTATCGCTTAGCTTGAATCACGTTACAAAATATGTATGGGACAAAATAATTCATTTTTAAAAACTAATAGATATTAATAAACTAAAGCCACAAATATGGAAGAAGTAAGATATGAAACTCCCTAAAGTTATGAGTATGATATGGTTGATTCAGGTGAAAAATGCTTAGACATGTCGATTTTTTAACCAAAGATTACAAGTAACGGATTGTACCTTGGTCATCATCGTGCATAAGTTGGTAACGTTTTTAGCCATTTTAAGACTATGAAATTTTAAAAATCAACAATTACTTTAAAAAGTTTAGTCTTTAAATGAGGCATACGTTGTGGGATTATTTTTATTAGTAATCATAATCAACGATATAAATTTGTGTGTAATTTTATTTCTTACCTTTTTCCACCCTGTAACTTTTATTTACAATTTTTAATCATTTTGTCTCTTTGACGAAACATATTTTATTAATCGTTATCTGATCAAATATTCTTTTTGCCTAAATGGAAATAATTTTACTAATAATATTTTTTACAAAAGATCAAGATTTTAAAAAGTTAAATTTTGTAATCATGAGATGTTGCAAATTTAATTTTAAATACTTTAGTTTTTTCCACTAATCTTGTAAACTCGCTCAGTAATCGGGACTTTAAACTATCACTTCCGGACTTTAGCTAAAAATCACTGGAATTTCCCAATTTTTGGTAAACTCAAAACATGAATTTTCAAGGTGATCGGATGAATATCCGCAAAAATATCTATTTTGAAAATTTTAATGATTACAATACTTCGTAAATTAATGGTAAAACATATTGAGAAATAAATATATTTATTTGTTGTGCCATTTGTGCATTTAAAAAATACTGGCAATACATGGAAGATAAATTAATTATGATTGCTGAAAATAGAGTAACAATGTAAACAAAATTTTCTTAATCCGTAGACCTAATCAAACAAAACTGTATACATCACCTTCAAGATAAATATTTTTATAACGTGATTTCATTTTTATACCCTAAGAACAAGTTGTTGGTGTCTGCTGTAAATTTGATTGTTTATATTTATTTTTATTGGTTTCACGATTCTTTGTTTATAAATCGATTCTTAATCCAAAATGTAAGTTACACAATGTAACAATGTAAAAAAAATTCATGAAAGTAAATTTGAAATTTTCTGTTCAATAAATTAGTAACGTTTTTGAATAAAGTTTTGGCATGATAGTATCATTGGGTTTATCTACTCTTGCTGTAGATGTAATTAGGGCATGCAAATTTACCGAGATTTCGTTTTACCGGTAAACGGTAAATTTTTTAACAAAAATCCGGTTTACCGGTAAATTACCGGTAATTTTGATTAATTGAAAATAATCATCAATTTGTGATAATTAGATTCACAAACATATTTTAATATCTATATAAAATAATCAACTAACATAATAAGATGATAATAAAACTTTATTAAAAAAATACTCTAAACCAGGGTTTCTCAAACTGCGGTATAAATAATATTCTGATTGATCAATTAAACTTTGTTTGTTAATGAAATATATCTTTATGGACATTAATTTTTATGCTAGTGGTGGTACTTAAAATATATAAATAGTCCTTCAACCAATCATTTTCCCTATTTTTACTTCCATTTTGATTTTTTTTTTTAAAACCTTCTTGATAAATGCCAGAAAATTATTTGATATTGATTAAAGTCATTTCAAGTTAAATAATTTCAAAAATATGATAAAACAATTTATTATAAAGCAAGACAAATTATATATTAATTGGCTTCGATTTATAGATTTTTGAAATTTGATATAAACAATTAAACGTAAGTAATTATCATAAAAATTAATGTCCATAAAGATATATTTCATTGACAAACAAAGTTTAATTGATCAATCAGAATATTATTTATTTATTTGGTTCATTTTCGATAAAATTTTGAGGAAGGTATACGTTACTTAATTTTATAATTATTATAACTACTATTATTTCTTAATTTATTTTTAATTACAATACTAGTTTTATGCTTAGTATATTATATTTTTATTTTTTCAAAAATTTACGATTTAAGACAACTTGCATGGGCAGCTACATAATTATCTCCTTCCATGCAAGCTTCATTGCTGTTTTATTTATAACT
>JARJDX010096896.1:0-10533 GCA_030264735.1 Gymnusa sp. GC000175
AATACAAACTTTGCAGTTTTTCGGCATTCGCTTTGAAAATGCATAAAATCATAATCATTTATTTGTACAATATTATGCAAAGTAGTACAAGCAGTACATTCTATAAGAAAAGCAGTACGAATGCAGTACCTAAAGATTAGACAGTACATACCTTCTCAAAGAAGTACTGTACTGCCGAAAACAGTACGTCTGGTCACCTTATTAAAATACTAAAGCTACTATGTAAACTATGGATCGAGTGTAGATTGCTAACACTACAATACTCAACCGAATACAAAAACAAGTCATAATTTTCTAAATTTTTTAAACAGATACCCAAAACAGTGATACAATAACAAGAGCCCTAGTAGCTTTCCTTGTGATACACCATAGTTTATTAAAGGCGTTGCTAATAGCATTTTATTTCTGCTTGCGTCTTAAAGGTATAATTTTCGGAGGGTTTCTAATTTTGTTTTGTTTTACTGAGAAATTATTTTCTTTAAAAATATTTTGCTTTTTTGGTAGAGAAGGTTTTATTCAAGGTACCCAATCACCTTGTTCCTTAATCAGGTTTTTATTCGTCCAAATTGTTCCTTGTCTAGGTTGTTGATGTCCAGATGTTTCTTATTTACGTTGTTTCTGTTTTCGTTATTCCTTATCTATATGGTTTCTTATATTTCGTTGTTCTTCGTCAATGTTGTTAAGTGTTTAGTTAATCGGTGCCAACCATGTTCATTGACCATAAATTTCCTTGTTTTCTGTTAACTTTGTTCCTATTTTGTTGTTTTTTGTCCACTTTTTTCTTTAAACATAAAGTTTTTAACTTTATTCGTTGTTCCTTATCTTCAAGTTCATCAAATTTTGGGAAAGGAATAACGTAGACATGAAAAACCAGAGATAAAGAACAGCATAGACAGAAAAAACTTGAGACAAAGAATATCGATGATAAATAACAACATGGGCAAAGGACAAAGTGGACGGCAAATATGTGGACAAGAAACACAAGAAACAAGGTCAAAAACGTGTTAAACCATGTAATGAGCTTTTTAAGTAGAGTGGTGCATAAAAATACATTTGCTTTTGAGGATCCGGAGGGTTTTGTGATGCACAGGTTGAAAAGCGCTGCTATAGACTAGAGACCACAGGCTTCTATTTTTTTGTTTAGTCTTTAGTGCAATTAATTCTCTAGTTATAACCATAATAACATCCAAGATTTATACCTAAATTTACCGAAGATGTATTAATTGGAATTTTATTTATACTTGCTCGTTGTGTTCACTTTTGAAGATATGCTTTTGGGCATATGTCTTATTTACTTAATTCCTACATTTTCTGTCAATTCAAACAAGTTTTTTATTTTACTTTAAAACATTTACTAGTACTATTTAGTTATGTTTTGCTCATTTTAAAAATCCACCAAATTATATTATTTAATACTGTAATTATTACTCTATTGATACTGCTTGTTAATTTATTTTTATATTTTGATTTTTGGCTTGTTATTTCTAGGATATCGCATCGTCTTTTGTAAATGAATTTCTTAAAAATGGAGAGAATTGTGATAAGGGGTAAATGTCTATATTTAATTACTTCTATATTATCCTTGCTCTTGTAGGCCGATATTACCTTGGCACGTTTAATTGCTTCAAGGTATAACGCTTCTTTAAACGATTTATTTATTATGTTCCTGGAGTGTCCCTTTGACAGTAACGAATATGGTATTACATATCTATCTACCCCAGATTTTGGCAACATTCCTTCTTTTCTAGTTAATTTGTGTAGGTGTCCAAATTTAGGTGCTTTTTTGTTCAAATTTTTATTAATAATTTTTTTTTGCTTGAGCCCAAAAACTACTTTAATTTTTTTGTGTTTTAGGTAAATTAAAAATTGTCAATCTATATACTAGGCCAATTTCATTTGTTTTGTTTTTTCATTCAGAACAAAGTTAAAACCATTTTTGCACATCATATTTTGTTATATGGTAATACCTCCTCAAAGCTTTTGTAGAATAAATTTATTTGTTATAAAAATGTAAAACATGTTATTTTTTTTTCATCTTCTCAGATTTGCAATTTTTGAGCTCATTCAGAACAAAAAAATCAATTTAAGGAAATTAAGATGACATATAGGTGGGTGAACGATAATCACGGCGTCCTTCTACTTTTCGACAGATCTTCCATGCTTGCTTATGTATTCGGTTCATTTTCTGCTGACGAAAAGAACAAGCTTTGACCCATTTCTTTGGAGATCGTCATTTTAGTTTTTTTCCTTAATTCCTGACTACAAATCAGTAGACATTCAAATTTTATTTGTTATGTGGTAATGCAATATTTTCTTTACTTTTTGTTGCCTAATCAGCTTTTGTGCAGCTTTAAAAAAATTTATTTGGTAAAAATTGTCAACCCATATCAATTCGCACGAAATTTGTGACAAACAAGTTTTTGTCAGGTTTTCAAAAATACTTGTTTGTTATAATTGTGTAGTATTTGTAACAGATGCTTCCCCTGTAGAAGTGCATAACATCTTTGAACACATGCTCCAACCTGCTGCACGTATGAAATTTGATATTTTTCTGCTTGTAATATTAAACCGTATCAAACATGTATTATGTAAAATTTCCCACAAAAATTTACTAATAATTAAAAAATTAACGCAAATTGAGCAAAGGGGATTATTTTTGTACCGATATTAATACATAATAAATCAATCTACTCAAATGTTTCACATGGCTTTGCATTAACATTGATAAATGTTAAATTTAAAAAAAATTAAAAAGACTTCTAGGCCATTGCACCGATCATAATAATAAATCCATTTACTCTGAATTTGTACAAGACCGATAAATGTTTTTAATAATATTTAAAAAATAAATCCAGGTATATTTTATATACAGTGCATTAAAAAAATAACGCATAAATTCGTTAAAAAAATTAACAAAAACTTTTTTTAAAAATCACTTTGACATATCAAAGAACTTTTATTATTATTAATTGCCTTATTTTAATATGATTCTTACATTCGTCATCCAGGGCAATGACGACATTGGCTTATTTTTAGATAACAAACTCTCATTTTGATAAAGGATCTTAAAAGAACTGAACTTATCAAGTCGCCAATGCTAATTTAAATTTTTTTAAGAAAATGACCAAAAATATATAAATACATTATACTTTTATATGATTTTTAAATTAATTAAGCAATTATAATAAATATTTATTAAATAAATGTTAAGAGAAGGATTTTATTTTGTGAGTGGGGAAGATTACGGAAGGAGCGTAGCGTGTGAAGCAACTTCTGCGAACAAAATAAACATCATTAAAAGCATAATAAAATATTTTAATAATAATGCAATCTATTAAAAAGCCACCGAAAAAATTTACTGTATACTTTAGCGCAGTAAAAAGTGAATTGCTATAACAAGAATTAGAGATATTGAAATTGAATGTATTTAATCTGTTATGTTCGTAAAATGTTATTTTGACACCTTTCACTTTTAACACTAGTGTTAAAAGTTAAAAGTTTTAATTGAAGCATGCTGTGTTAAAAATTCATAAAAAAAAACTTTTGACAAACCCGCGCTACATTTTTTTTTTATATTTATAATTATGCATTACTTAAGCTAATTAAATACATCATTTTAATAAGTTCATAAATCATATTATTTCTTATACAATTCACTTCATTTACATTTCCATAAATTAATTTCTATTAAATCATGTAACGCGTATAATGCATTAAATGATTATACGGACTTTGCGAATCCATATATTGCATCAAGGTTGATTGATAAAAAAATATTATAGCCAGACAAGAAAAGAGTAAAGCGTGAATTGCAGGATGCAAGACTGTTTTTTATTTCCTTCCTATTTTTCATCCACCTTCCGACACAAGTGCTAAACCGTGAAATTTTATACGACACATCTCTGAATAATCTCTGGTCTATCATCGTGTACAATTGAAACATCAGCGTGAGTAAAAAACAAGAAAAGTTTCGCCTTAAAAGCCGTGTAAAAAACTTTAATGGATTGAAGAGGTAATATAAGTGGATGGCAATGCTTACAAATTTTCCTCCAAAAATGTTATGTAGATGGATTACATCCTTGTGTCTAGAATGGTGCTATGAGTTACTGGCAAGTATTAATTTATTTTATTTTTCTTACATATGTAAAGTTAAATGAATGGTACATTTTTTGATTATTAAAATGCTCATTTTGTAATTGACAAAGTTAATCTTTGTTATAGTGTAACTTGAGTAGATTTTTTGAGCCACAATTATTGTGGCCATGTCATATTTGGCAAAAAATCGGAAATTAAAAATAAAATAAAAATAGTCTAGTTTGTCCTTTACCAGTTTTTCAGAGTATGAAACTCTTGATTTAGATGATTTTTTAAATACTTTTTTGATTATGAATACATCCGGACGTCTTCACAATTTGTAAGCAAGTCGGAGCATCTTCTTTTGTATTAATAAAAAGAAATCTAAAAAATGAATAACAATGTTCATCAAGTTTATACTTTAACATATTATTGCCTTTAATAATTGTGAGGATTGCGTGATTTTTTGCAACAATTTTAACCATATGTGTGAAATCCGGTTTCAAAATTTCAACTTTTCTTAGAATATTTATTAATAAAAAGGGTCTGGTTTTTCCAAGCTAACTATACTGCTCTAGAAATAAGGATGAGATTTGAAATAGAATACAGAAAATAAATGGTTTCTTTGGAATTTAAAAGTTATGATATTCTCGCATTATGTTAATTCATAAGAGGAAATAAACGTGTAGCTATAAGGGTGGTAATAACTTCTTCCTTTTATTTTTATGGTGTATCTCTATTGTCAGAGGTTATCGATTACATTGCCGAATTTGATTAAGCTTTCTACTAATGTTGCACAAGTTCGTTGTTATTCATTAACGAATTTCTCCCGGCTTTCTGCAGACATTATAGCTTCTTTCTTCAAACTGGCCGTTTAGCTACGATTTTCCCATTGATGGTCAGCTGTAGTTTGTATGGTATGAAGTTCTACCTCTACTGATTATAATTTTTTGTTTTACTAACTTTTATTTATATTTTGCATCATATTCAAATTCATCTAATATTAAATATGTCTCCATATAAGAAGGGTACTAATACTTATAAATTTTGTATTATTTTTTTTAAACTATCCAACGATACCATGACCAATGTTTCCGTTTGAAATTTCAATGTTGCTTCCGCTTTATCTGTTTTGTCCGGAAAATTCATTACATATGCTTTAGAAATAAATTATTTTTCAACTTTATGCTCATCGTATTTTCAAAAGGGTTGTTTATTTAGATTGCATATTGGTAGATCGCGTTGACGTTATATATATACTATCGTATGATAAAGTGAAAATGGAATAAAATAAGTTATTTTTTGAATCAATTATGGAGCAATCGCTGGCGACCCTGAAAGGTGTATTTTCACTAAAACTTACACTTTTTTAGATTATTCTTTATCTTACTATCGTATGATAAAGTGAAAATGGAATAAAATAGTTATTTTTTGAATCAATTATGGAGCAATCGCTGGGTAGTAGTGCTATTAGTTACTGAGATACTAAAAAAATCATCCTGAAATCACTATTCTTTACTAGAAACATTTCACAACTATCAACCCGTTGTACGAAAAAAATATAAAATTGCTAAAAAGCTGAACAAAACCATATTGTGAATTTTTTCTATTATTTTATTTATAAATTCACTAAAATTTTGGCCAAGAAGATTGCAATGTTTTAAAGATATGTATTTACCATTTGTCTCGTTACTCACATGATTAATATAAAAAGTATAGGGACTTTATTCAAAGCCTAGAATCCATGTCAATTTTATTTATTTTTATTTATTTACCATCCTTTTGATTTAAAGTCGCATAGATTGATTTGCTGTCGCCAGCTTTTTCGGTTTTCGCGTATTTTTCATTAACAGCTTTATAAAACTCAACCCATTTTTTTAAGATTTCGCGTATCATTTATTATTAATATCCTTACATATACAGAGTGGTTCAAATTAAGTAGCCTACCATGGGTATCTTTCTTATTATTAAAGATAGAGACTTGGTTAAATGGACAATGTTGTGTAGATTTCTGACTTAGATTCTCCTGAGCAATTTTCAAAATTATTTCAAATAAACTGAAAATCGCGATATTCTAAAAACACTCTAATTCCACAGTCATATTGCTATTGCGATTAACATTTTTAAATGCATCCGTATCAGCTTCACGTGGTTATTCTACATTATTATAATTGAAATGATTTCCATACACTTTATTAAGTTCCACACAACTAAAAATCAAGAGGCGTTAAGAATACTCCTTAATATGCTTTAAAAAGCTGCCATTAATTCACGATACTCCAGCTTTCATTCAAAATCAAAATATTGTTTTCCAATAGTGTAGGTAATAGAAATAAATTGCTAAATACATTTTATAATAGAATTTATTACAATAATTTACCAATTTATACAATAAGAATATAATTTAATGTAACACCTTTTTTAGGATTCCGGTAGATTTTTCAATGGAAGTTTTATGTGGCCCCAAATTTGTGTTTTCCTAACAAAATTAAAATAATGATTAATGCCCTTAAACGTAGAATTCATATTGAATTTCATTTCTTTTGTTGCTTTTTGTTCAATTACGATACTTTTTATTACGTAATATAACAAATATTATTTCAACAAAATTCATCCGAATGTTTGTTATCCAATGTTAATCTATCTTAAAAAATAATGAAAATGAAATTCTATTAAACCTTCTCAAGTTTCTAATGGAATTCTCAAAGTTTTTGTCAATGTTGTATGTAAATTCGACCGATATCTAACTCTAAGTAGCACATTTGGAGATTTATATTCAAAATTTTTATATACTAAGTATCCTTAAAAAGCTCATAAACACCTAAAATAACGTACATTATTTCCATTTTTTTATTATTAGTAAAACTTTCTAGAAGTGTAAATCAAACTAAAACTTTAACGGTTTACAGAAAATTTCAAAATTTTCAAGCGCAATATATATTTTATAAACATTTTGTTTGCTTCCTAACCTAACTAACCTAGCCTAACACTAACCTAACATTGCGTTGAAATTATAAACTAACGACCTTCATCACCTAATCTAACCCGTTTAAATTTTATCTCAACTAACTACTTTAACGTAACCTAACGTTCAAGTCTATACAATTCTGCACACAAAATTTTGTAGGGTTAGTACATAAAATTATATCCCCATTTGTTGTTAGATTAAAAGTATTTATTAAGAGCAAATATGTCAAAACATATAATACATGTAAAAAGGATTTAGCATCCATTTAGAAGCTCTTAGCAGGATTTACCATGATGGATGAAGGGGAATTGAGATACATTGTAGCTTATTTGTATTTTATTTGGGTAACGTCCCGCTGTGCAAATCCATCTGAAAACCACTCAAAACTACATGTGGTGAGCGCTGTTCTTTTAAAGTGTGTGAATTTATGCGTACATAAAATGTATTTTTAATTAATACACGTTTATCCGACGGTTAAAAGACTGTTGTCGCAGTAGGTATCGCAGTATTAATAACGCTTAATCGAGTTTTTAATGGAATTATGATATGTTGGTTTTGTTTGTTTTAATTGAGAATTTTGAAATGAGCCCTTTTGTTGAATGTTCCTATTAAAAAGGGCTTAAGCGTTGCTTTGTTCCTTCAAGGACCCTTCACATTTAAGTAGCTTAAGTAAGCTTTATAAATGGTCTTTTTAAAGGTTTTTGTGACAGGATGAAAAGGCTATAATACCCAAAACATGCCACATTTTGTATTTACAACGTTTTGAGCAAATTTATTTATGTTCTTGAAGAAGCGTACTTACAGCAGATTTCATGTTCATTGACATGGCAGGTATTTGGGCGCCATAAAGTTGTCCCGCTGTAGGGGTCATGTCGGTCAGCATGATGTTATCTTATATCGTTGAAAAATGTCCACAACAATACAAAAATATATAAATATAGAACCAACAAAAAACAACTAATCAATCACCGCGTTCACATACGTATTACATACAAGACCGCTATTGTTGAGATCACATTGCTTACTGATTCCAAGAAGGGGAAGTCCCCTTCATGAAAATCATAGGTTCCCCTTCTTTGGAATTCCACTAGGCGGGTCTTTATATTACGTTACCAATCCTCTACCTTCCCATTTATATAATTCAAGAACGCCCCTGTTTTATGGAGGCGTCCAACGGTCATGCGCAACTTTTTAGATCCACTGGGGCGCAATTGCTCCTCGTGCTCAATTGCGCTCCTCTGCGAACTAAATTATTACGTACCTAACTCCTCTTACATGCTATGCATCTATTATTTTGTAAACAAGCTCTTTATTAACGCTCATAGTGGTAGGTGCTCTTACGTGTCGTTTCAGGAAGGTGTTATTTTGAAATCACCACTGATGGGATGATGAGAACATATTAATACCACCGTATTATCTACAATGATATGATATTTTACCCAAATTATTGTTTTATACCTCTAGTATACTTCATTACTTTTACACTTCCTGATCATACCTTTCCAAAATAAGGTTCACAATTACATTTAATTACTTTTAAAGCTTAAAAACAAATATATTGTATTGTTGATTTTAAATTGTGAAACTGGTAAATATTAAGAAGACACGAGTATGTGAGGTTTCATAGTTTTTATTCAGAAATTGTCTAACAATTGTTTCGGCGTATGCCATTATCAAAGACTAACTATTGCACCACTAACTATAACAGGCTTTGACAATTTTGCATAAAAACAGTGAAACCTCACATAACTCGTGTCTTCTTAAAAACAAAGTAAAATAATCTAGATGATAAATATAAAATTGTTTTTAGGCTCTAAATATTTATTTTTACTCAGATGTAAAACAGTAGTTGCCAATAGCTTAGGGAAAACTCATTCTGTTTATAAAGCATAATACAGGGTTCGATCTTCGGGTAGTGAGTAATTTTTTTTAGGATACAATAAATAAATATACTCTAAAGTTTACTAACTCCGACACTCGCAAAATTTATAGGGTAGGTGGGTAGCTATTTAGGCTTAAAATCATCACAAATACAGTACCTCATTTACAAAAAAAACACTACAACTTTAATGGAAACTATACACTCTCATAAACAAAAATTAATTTACAAATCACTTTACAATGAAAACAATAAATACTAATTTCTAAAGATTATGTTACATATTCTAATATTTCTCTTATGGAAACTTCTTTAAGTTTAACGTAACCAAAAAATATAAGTTAAGCAGCACGCCAAATTTTTTTTTATCAAAATATAAAAAAAAACGCAAACGTCACTAACTTGTTTTCCAAACTGTCAAGCGCCAGAGGATTTTGAGTTAGCTTTTACCAAAGTAAAATTTTATTAACAATAATTATTTATAATTTTGGTTAAAACTGCAATACCGATTTTTAACATAATTTATATGATTTTGGCCAAAATAATGGTGATTTTGGTCAGATTTGAACGATTTTCATCAATATTAAGTTATTTTTTTTTTAATAAAATTGTAAAAATTATAGTTAACTATGAGCAATTTTCGTAAAATACATACAAATTTGATTAAAATTGCGATGTTTTTAATTAATTTTTAAGGTGTTTGATAAAACGCATTTAGATGATTTTGATCTGGTTTAATCGCTTTTTAGGATAATTTAAATAATTTTGAGCAAATTAGTTAGATTTTGGTAAAAATTTATATGAATTAGATACATTTTCTTCAAACTATATAATTATTGGAATTAATCCATTTCAGGCATTTTTTTTTCAAAATTTAAATTATTTTAAATAAATTTGGCCAATTATCATCAAAATTTGAATGCTGTAGGTTTTTATTTTCTTCAAGATGAAAAAAACAAATTTGTAAGATTTTAGTCAATATTTAGATGGTAAAAATAAGAATTTGGTCAATCTTGGTCAAAATTTGGATAGTTGTGCATTAAATTGTAATAATTTTAATTAAATTTAAGCAATTTTCTTTACAATATAAATTAAATAACGTTTTACATTATGATTTTTATTGAATTTTGTCAATTTTGAACAAATTTTTGGTAAAAAATGGTTAAAGTTGTAATGTTTTTAATAAAATTTAAATGATTTTGAGCAAATTATCAAATTTAAGTAATATTTTTGCATCAAACTTGGCCCATTTTCGTCAAACTTTTAATGATTTTGGCTTAAATTGCAATGGTTTTAAACAAATTTAGGCGATTTTGTGCAAAGTTATAAGATTTTGGTAAAAATTTGTAGGAATTTGGTTAATTTTAATCAAAATGGTTTTAAATTGAAATTTTGTCAAATTTGGACAATCTTCCTGAAATTTTTTAATTTAAATTGCGTTCATTAAAGTGTTCAGATGATTTTTTTTTTTAATTTAAATGAACAAATTTAAGTAATTTTTACTTTCATTTACAAAGTAAATTAAAGTATAGTAATCGCGACAATTTTCAAAATCGAGATTTTTGCGGAAATATCCGTTTTAGACCTCCCTCATTAAAAAAAAGTTGATTTC
>JARJDX010096913.1:0-16044 GCA_030264735.1 Gymnusa sp. GC000175
CTGCAGGCGACATAATATCCAGGAGTGGACCTAATCCCAGGCGTCAGTGATTAACGGGTTAAAATGGACCAACGTTGAATAAGTGAATTAAAAAAAGAAAAATAATTTAGGTGTCTTTGCAATTTTGTCTTTTATTTATGAGCCACTCTAAATTCTTCTTAAACTCAGACGGTACTTTAAATGCTTGGTATGCGTTAAGTTAATTTAAGTACTTTAGTTAAATCATAAATAATTTTTATGCACAAAAAATAAAATCATGTAATAATATTGAATTTTAAATTTAAATTAGTTTGAACCTTCTTCAAGAAATAAAAATATTATTAAAGGTGAAGGCGCCGGGTTATACACCTTTTATGAATAAAAATTCTTCCTTTACCTCTATAAATAATAATTTTAGAAAAAATTAAAAAGAATAAAGATGTGGTCTCTACACTATTTTTATTTTCGAATTTACTTTTTGCAACTACATTTTGTTCAAATGGAAGTTGGTAATATGTGACTTGCGTCACTATTATATTTATTAACTGTTTTATACTAAGGTCTTGTACTTATTTTTGAATAATAATAATTATTAATAATTATTATTAAATAATATAAAATTGTTTGTGTTTAAATCTCGCTAATTTAAGAGAGTTGTTGAGCTTTTATTTTTTATCAATCACTTTAGAGTCAATCCCGGGACACAATAAAACAGTATTATGACCAGTTATAAGCAAATTAATTACAAACACAACCCTTAACCATCAAAGGGTGTAATTAAAGTTGTTGTGATTATTATTTTGATTTAATTATGGTTAAAACGGAAAGAGGCTTAGTCAGGTTAAAACTAAAACTGGGTTAAATTGAAAGATTTAATTAAATCGGTTTAATGTACAAAAAGAAATAAATAATTAAAATGTATTATTTGCAGATGGTTGACCGTTCCCCACCCCCAAGGTGGAAACTTTAAATTTTCAAACGAAAAATTTTAACTGTAGATTCGAATTAATAATAAACAATTTTTGCTTGCATAAACGGACACCCTGTATATATTTTATTAAATTTTAAGAATTGTATATTGGTAAATTTGTTTAAATTATTTTATTTTTTCTTATAAATAAGATTAATAAAGTTGCAAAACAAAACAATTTAGGTAAAAAAAAAACCTGAAAAGCTGTAAAATAGAGGCCGCAATTAAGCAAATTAAAAAAGTTGAAAAGTAAAACGTAAAAGTAATATTTATATAAAAAAACTTTAAAAATCAATAAAAATTGTAATTGGAAAATATACTTTAATTAGTAAATGTTTCAATTTAATATTTTTTATTGTTCCCTATAAATCATTTCATTGAAGTATTTTATTATTCAATAAAAGCACTAAAGATTAAAAGTTTAACAAGTTTGTTATCATTTATAGATTATTAAATCAATTGTTGTAAATCAGTAAAAGCATACAACGTGGAGTTAAATTCATGACGGGGTCAGCAATAATTACTCAAATTATGTCTATACGTATACACGCGGGTATCTTCTATCAATGTGTCCTTTGTATCGACACATATATCTGTAGTAATTAAAATTGTCATTATAGCCGTATAATTTCCCAAGCTTTATCAAACATTGCCATAACTAATTTATTACCTACACACATATTAATATGGTTATATCCATCGAATAATTACCTCTATTGTCACTTAAGATATAATAATATAAAATAATTGTTTTGAGTGCCTTCATGTCATGCACACTTAGAGGCATTAAATATTGGTATTTGTTATTATATATTTAATATTGAAGATCTGCTGTACACCAATTAAACTACAGTAATTAGGTTTAGCCACAATTGAACACGCACTTCAATCTAACAAGTTACCTATTAACTAATAACTTGAATTGTGGTTTGCCGGTATTTGTCTTGTATGTATGGTATCGCTGTGAAGCATCACCTCTACATATACAGGGTGGTCAAAATTGAGTAGCCCATCATGAAAATATTTCCCATTAATAAAGATAGAAATTTGGTTAAATGGACAATTTTGTGTGGATTTCGGTGCTTGCTGCATTAAAGTGATATTCAGCGACAGGACAATCTAAAGCTACAGTATACAAAAATCATTTATGTGATATTTGGTAGACTATTCAATGTTAAAAACGAAAAACTGTTTTTCTATCTCTAAGGGACCATGCTAAACATTGATTTTTTCATCGCTAGATTACTAGACGAGATCCGTATTTGTGCTCTCTAGATCAAAACGTATTAATTAAAAACTTTATGCTTAAGACGTTAGATTTGATTATCCCATTAAGGTTCTTGATGTTGCATAGGTTAAACCTATTTTTTCTGAAATCTTGCATGTCTGATTGTCTTCATTGTCTTGAATCGTGTGCCTTAGATACATAATCTTATATAATTCATTTCAAAACTTACTAAATATATTTTATAGGTATTATAGAATTTTAATTTTCACGTCTGCTTTTTTAACCAGAAGGGTAATAAATTCTAGTCTTAAAACCTTGACGTTTGCAATCTTTTTTGATGCCTGGTATAGTTTGCAAAACTTTTTACTCTCCGCTATTACGATTTTTTCGTCGGCTGCCTTAAATGATTTAGATATTTTTCATTTATATTATGACCTGCTCGGCAAGGTTTAAAATAAAAGTTACAATTTAATTTCAAAGCAAAAGTTAAAGTTTATTGTTCACAAATCTTACACCAAAATATAAAATACAAAATAATTACTTTGTTAATTCATTAAAAATTTGGTAAATGTCCAAAATATAAAACAATTATTAAATAAACAAAACTGTTACTCTTCGGTCAGTACTGGTAGACTGACGTTAGACAAACGGAAAGACAGACGGAAAGGGTATCAACTGACAAGCCGTGGACGCTAAGACTGTCAGACTGACGGAACGGTAAGGGTTACGACTTACGGTGGTGGTAAAATGCTAGTGGGGGCCGAGAACATACGCTGCGACTTTCAGACTAGCGCATCTGACAAGGAGTCTAGCTAACTCGCCGAGGACTTGTCAGACTAGAAAAGGGTTTATGAGGTCGGAATGACCGCTATTTAAACATAAAAGTGTGAGGAACAAACGAAGTTTTAGCGATAAGAAGAAGTGGGCGAGAAAATGGATATTAACGTCAAAAAGCCAAAAGTCACACGACATCTGGTATGCATTAAGTACACTGCACCTCTGTATAGTAGGCAACTCTATATACATCGCCTTTTTGTGCGGAGCAGCCTAACCCTGGGAGGTTCAGGTATTACACGTGGCTTCTCATCACAATATAAACACTTATTTTGTGCACAGTTAAGGGATTATTTATGTTCCATTGCTTATAGACAGGTATTTAAAATATTACTAAATGGGAGGTTTAAAATTTTTTACGTCACTTAACATTAAATAAAATTTAAAGCAATTTTAAATATTTCAAGATAAGTATAGGTCATAGACGAAGAAAAATCTCCTAGTTGCCAACCTACAGAATCTACTTCCATCAACCTATTCTTTTCGGAGCTCTGCCAATAAGATAATAATAGCCCCAATAGTTACAAACGTCCCAATCGCATATAAACAAGAATATTGCAGTTTTTGTACCCTATTTAACACACAATGATTTTAAATCTGCATTGCCATTTGTTGTCAAAACAAAGGAGAATTGTTACTTCAGTTAGCTTCCTTATACAGAACAAAAAGTTTTTTTTATAATTTTTTCTAGTAATTAAAAATACATGTTTTATTATTTATTAATTATTTTTAAATTTATTACAATTATAATATGTGCCTTTAACAAAATTTGCTAAAAGATTCCAAACATTGTAATAAATTTAAATGGGTAGGTTAAATTTTGTGAAACAATATTTATTTATTTAATAACACATCATTTCCTTTATTACATTTACAAACAACATCTAGTCATAATAAATAATATAAAATATGCGTTTTACAATTTTGTTTTGTTGAATTTAAATGATTGATTTGAGCATTTTGTTTGAAAAACGTTGTGAACCGCGTAATGTTCAAAATATTTCATTTTCGGTTGATTTTGCAGAGTTTGCAATATGCAATATTATATATCGAACTGTGTGTTCATCCCCTAATACAGAAATATTAAAGTCGTGTCATCTGCACGATCCTTACGCAGACTTTTCCTTTCATATTGTCGGCAAACGTTGCCCAATTTCCAATTTTAAATTGAAATTTATCTCTAAGACTTTGAATATTAAGCAGTTTTGTGGCTATTTATAAATTCAACGCGTCATGTCGTCAATCTTGATATTTGCGTTTGTATGCCTTCTGGCTAGAATATTACATTCTGTGCGCTAAAACAATCCATAAATTATGTTGCTGGAATAAATGTTAAGTACCCGCTAAGTGTAAAGTGTACATTTCTAGAAAATTACTTCATGAACTTTATGTTCATTTAGCACTGGCGAATCATTATAGTTGCCGGATTAAACCATTTATACGTGATATCTATGATCAAATTGCTTTTTACATGAAACATTGTAAATACGAAATATGCAGATTTCTTGAAAAACGAAGTATTGAATGTTAAACCCCCATAAAAATAAATAAAATTGCCCAAAGTCCATTTAAATCATTAAAAATTAGGACGTAATATATTCCTTACAAAAATCTAATCCAACATCAAATGCATTCCAAGAATATGTAGATTTTAATTGGGTGACGTAGATGCGTTAAAATATATGTATGGAGATTTGTGTGCATGTCGTAGAAATAATTTCCATAACATATTCCATTTGGACAGTACAATATTTATGTTTATTTTGTCCGTATTTGCAATTCACGCTCTTATTTACAGACCTTGTCATATACAAAACCAGTGGTAACTCCGTGATGAATAATCTTTCGCTGTCAGAGAACTTTGTTGCAATATTCTCTGAGCAACTGCCATTGCAACTCCAGATGTTATGCAGCAAATGTATATAACAAAACGTATGAGCTTCTATTATTACACATAATATGTGTAACTTTAGCCATTATTTACCCAATAAATATTTAACGTAAAAAATATTTTTAACCCATGATTTGATTTTGTTTTCATTCTGTATTGTGAACGCAAATAATAAAACTTATACCTACCGCAAATGAGGTGACTAACACTGCTAATTAAACGTCAGGGCAAGGACCAATGAACGAGAACAACGACATGTAAGAAAACGAACACGAATATGGCACTTGAAGTAAAACCTGCGGAGTGCGGAAGTTATGCTCTTATTGATAACCTTTTGGGCAAAAACTAGAGAGCACAAATGCCCTAAGTCAAGGACAATTAATTGCCTACACACGAATGCATCCTTTTTAACATGTTTGTTGCAACGTGGGACTTTGCTCAGCAGGGTTCAAAATAAAAGTTACAATTTAATCCCAATGCACAAGTTAAAGTTTTTTTTTACAAAATTTTAAACAAAATATAAGGCCCAAAATAATAACTGTTAATTCAATAAATAAATGGTAAATGTCCAAAATAGAAAACAATATATAAATTTTGCAATAAATGAAATAAACAAAACTCTTATTCTCCAGCCGGAACAGATAGACGGTCGGTGGAGGGTGACAACTAACAAGCCGAGGACTTACGTTACGACTGTCAGGCTGACTGAACGCTTAGGGTTATGGTGGCGGTGGATACTATAACGACCATACTAGCGGATTAGATAAGAAGTCTAGCAAACTCGCTGAGGGCTTACGCTGCGGCTTGTCAGACAAGAGGGAAAGGGTAAATAGGAGGTCGGAATGAGTCAAGAGCTTAAAAGACTGAATTATCCACGCGCTCCGCTATTTAAACATATGCAACAAATTAAAAATTGGAAGAGGTGTTAGGCATAGAATATCATCTCTTAAAAAATATTTAAAGAAGTTTATAAATACATGTTTAAATTGTTTTACTAAGAAAGTAAAGAAATAGATATGGACGTATGTCTGGATCTGAATCTGGATTTGAGTTTGGAGGCCTGGGGGCCAGAGCACTTAGGCCTCATTAGGACGTTTGTACTCCATTCAAGGGGGTACGTCTAATGGTCAACTATTTGAGGTTTGATGATATTTAATAGCAGTGTTCTAGAATCTACAACTATGCTAATAATCGAATACGAACATCTAACCCGAAAAAACTTATATTATAAAAAAAATTATGACAATTATTGAACTTAGGGAACAAATATCCAACCGCACTTATAATAATAAGTATATAATAAGAACAATAAGTCTGAAACCAAGAAAACCAAGTGAGTAATGAAATAAAATAGGGTTAATAGAAATGTAAATTTCCAAGCCGATCAGTTGAACCATTTGAGCGAGGACGGAGGACATGGATAAACAGATAGCCAGACGGAGAAACACATAGAATTCACATCAAAAACTACTATTTCATAATGGAAAATAAAACAAAAACCTGGCAAAAGTAAAATATTGACAACATTTGCAATCAAATGATAAAAAGAAGGTGCAACCAAAAAGTAACCTTTATGCATAGTGGATCTAAAGCAGATGTCCAACAAATCCGTGAAAATCATATGCTCTGCTAACGATGATAATAAATAATGAAGATGGCCTGAAATGCCTATAATTTATATTTAACAGAGGACATAATATTGTCACGTATGGAAATTTTGTAAAAACGAATTATTTATTATGTTTTGGTAATTGGTTAGCATTTCTTGTCAATTTCTCACGATAACTGAAACCGCGGATGTCGCCACTGCAATTTCTCTGGTGCCATCGTCGCCAAGCGCGTTTACAGGTAAATGCATGGGCATCTCCAATTTAGCAACTAGGGACATTTTTGCAATTGGTTCCAGGATTGAGGATGTTCCATAAATTATCAGCAAAACATAGATAAACAGTTTAGTATTGTAAAAAATATAATTAGTAAGAAACAGACAGTCATGGCAACCGGTCGCTGACAATTATTAAAAATCTTAAATAAAGTTTGTGCAGTTTGATTAAGCTACGCCCCATGGATTTAAATAACCTAATTATATAAGTAAATACAAATCTGTAGCAATTTTATTTTACCTCTTTTTATGACTCCAGTGAACGTGATAATAATATCTACAGAAAAAAAAAGGTCAAAGATCATTTCCAAAGAGCCTATTTTGTGCATTCTGATGGTGGAATAGTAAACGCTAGAAGAAGTTACAATAATCAAGTTTAATGATAGCAACTAAAGGTTAAACTGTGGGAGACCAAATAAGAACCAGCGCCAGCGTCATAAGAGAAAAACAAAATTCATAAGATGAAATGAAATGTACTATAAAGAGAAGGATACTGAAATAACCATGTAGAGTATAGACAGTCGCGAAAAAAAGAGGTCGCCTTGAAAAGTTAGTTTGATACTTGAATATCAGAATTGAAAAAAGGCTATAAAGCATAAACAACAGGCTGAATTCCTAAAATAAGAAACAAAATAAATTGAATAAGAAATAATCTTATGTTATACATTTCTATCATGCCGACTAAATAGCCTGAAAATTTATATTTTAGCTTTTAAAAATTGGTAGAACCCGAAAGTGGTAGAATATTGGTTAGGTTAGGTTAGGTTACGAAACTAGATAGGAAGACCCATATAGCCTCACTGCTAGGCCTGGAAATTTATATTTTAGCTTTTATAAATTGGTATAATCCGGTGATGACCATCGACTCATAAGTCTCATGTCTCACAGCTTGAAACTTCTGTTAAAGATCATACAAAACCGCATATACAGAGTATACGAAGAGAATCTAAGGCAAGACCAATTTGGCTTTCGCAGCGGTATGGGAACCCGAAAAGCTCTATTTTGCATAAATATTCTTATGCAGAAATGCACTGAGTTTAAAAAGAACGTCTACATATGCTTCATAGATTTCCACAAGGCGTTCAATAGTGTCCAACATGACCGTCTCTTAGATAGAGTACAACAGATAGGACTCGACAATCAAGACATCAGATTGTTAAGAGCCCTGTATTATAACCAGTTTGCAAAGGTCAAAGTAGACGATAAAATAAGCAACAAAATCCCTATAAAACGCGGGGTCAGACAGGGATGTGTTCTGTCGCCTGTCCTGTTTAACTTGTATTCAGAGATAACATTCCAGGAAACTTTAAAAGGTCGATCTGAGGGCCTAAAGATAGGGGGAGAGAAAATTAAATGCAGATGATACGGCATTGATGGTAAAAACCATTGAAGATCTACAAAACCTGCTCAATGCTGTAAACGATACGGGTTAAAAATGAATGCCAGTAAAACAAAATGGTTGATGGCCGGAAAAGGCAAACCTAAGCAAACCTAATGCTGGCAAGGGATATTGTCAAAAAAGTAACCCACTACAAATACCTTGGCTGCTGGGTGAACATTGAAAATAGCTCGTCTAAAGAAGTAATAGCCCGCATAGAAATGTCCACGAACATCTTTAAAACATGGAGACCGATACTAAGCAACCATTATCTTAATATAAAGATAAGACTTTAATCTCTTCGATGCTACGTGTGGTCTGTGCTACTTTATGGATGCAAAACTTGGACACTGAGGATGACACTACTAAACAAAATGGAAGCATTCGAAATGTGGTGCTACCGCAGAATGCTAAAAATTTCGTGGCTATCGTACACCAGTAACGAACAAGTGTTGCAAATATTGCATAAAGATATAGAACTTTTAAACACCGTAAAACAAAGAAAACTTAGCTATTTCGGTCATATCGTACCAAAATACCACATGCTTCGGCCAATAATGCAAGACAAAATCTAAGGAAAGAAATGGATTGGCCGAAAAAAATTATCATGGTTTAGAAACATACAAAAATGGACAAATTTAACACCGGAAGGAATATTTAGGACCGAAGCAGACAGATCCGCATACCATCAGCTACTGGAAATGATAATACCAACGTCTGAAAACAGATTCGGCACCAGAAGAAGAAGAAGAAGAATAACTCGGTAGTGGTAGTTTAAAATCTCAGAAGAAAAAGTATTTAGAATTAAACTTGCAATAATAAACTTTGCTTTTGTTATGTATTAACTAAGAAAAAAAAGGGAATTTATTTATTCGCATATTTATTGCTCAATATTTTAATTCTTAAGAAAAATCTATTAAATTGGAAAACAAAAACAAACCCACATATTTCAAAAAAGATATTGAAAAAATTGTGTTTTGGTAAAAAATCTATTAAACTAAATGTTTAAATTATATTCGTAAACTGAATGGTGTGAATTTATATATGTATCTCTATGTTGACAGTGAGAGTTAACTCGATAACTGTTGATGGAGTGCCTACAACTGACGAAATATATCATAACATTAAAGCAGATTATTATTCCACTATAATACTATATAGCAGAAAAAAATTAATGGTTTAGTAAAAGTACACGGTGTTAAATTTTTAAATAACTATGAAAGGATTTTATAAAGAAAAACCTTAATTTTTAATATTTGTGAGTCCTATATTATTTTTACTTAATTATATCATTAATTTTATAATCGTAGATTACATTGAGGCAGTGGAAAAAACAAAATATTTACTCTTTATTTCCTAAATGTTAATTTCCGTAAAAATATTAAAAGAACCAGATAAAGCTCTTTTTTAAGAAATAAAACCTTGCGTCACAAAATTTTAGCCTACATAGTATATATTTTAATTTCCTACAAGTATGTATTTTTGAAATACATTTATTTAAAAAAACATGTACAAAAAATGGGGGCTGCATCTATCTCCTATCAATTGAGAAAGATGTATACCTTTTTACACTTTATATGCTTGATTGACTTAGACTTAGAGCATATGAAGATAATTTTTCTTCGGATGTCTACAAAGTTCTTTGACGAACTGCTAAATTCCATAAAAGGTGACAAGACTAAAAACCTAATTACCAGTATAAAAAAACGCTTGTGTCACAGCATGTATTGTTCCAAATAGAACGCCACAACGCACGTAGTTAAGTTTCAACGTGCGCCTAGCGTTCTGCGTTCTTCAGAAAATGATGCAAACGTTGAAACGTCCGCTAAGACTAGGGACACACGAGCGTTGATTTTACGTTCGTCGTAACGGGTCAGTACTAGGACCGATTTTACTACCGCAAACTTAGAAGTTATTACTAATAATGTTAATTAACGGTTACTATATTCTAAAAATGATTTTAAAATCCCCAAATTTACGGGGCAATATTTTTGATTATTTAGGTAATTTTAGTTTGTATCAAAGTCCTGCTTCATTTTTAAATATTTGCTAGTGAAGTTTAATTCGTAGCATCGTAGCGATTGACTACAGAATGGGAAACTTTTTAGTCAACATGACCAGTATGAGTTTTTTTGGAGAGTAAAATTTTACGCTTTCTTAGTCAGCAGCCTTCAACTGAATAACACATTATCATAACTTCTCTATTGTGGTGTGATTCTACATGTTAACATTATTCTTTTATTTTTATTAATTATTTAAAATTGCGAATACTCTTTGGTGGATTCATTTGAATTCAATAATTTTACATTTAATTGCCATTTAATACTTTTACTCCGACCCCATTTTGTTAAAATAGTATATTTCACCACGTGTTGATTATTTTGGCGTCAGGAATTTGCGCAGTAAATTGGAAATTCGTTTCGCAATTATAACTTAATAAATGTATGTTTTTTTGTTTGTTGTGCTGTTGAAGGTAAGTTTTTAGAAGTTAATTAACTGCGGATTACTTTATAGGGTTATTAAACTGGTAAATGCAATTTTGCTTATTAGAAGCAAATTTAATTGATAAATGGTCTGTGGTGAATTGTTTCCACCATATGTTTACCGATCGTTAAACCTGTAAATTTATTTCTATGCTATGGTAGCAAATTTGATTTGATGATATGCCATGGTAAATGAGATGACCACGGATTTTTTTTATCACACTTTAAACTTCCTTCTTCTTCTTAATGTTTATGTGGATTAATTAACTAAATGAGTAATTAATTCTAATTACTCTATTCTTACTAATTAGACAGATGCATTAATCCAGTAATCCGTTATCCAGTAAAATATAAATTGAATATTTCTTTGTAAGGGTATGTATTTCCCAATTTTTTGCTAATTTAACTTTGAAATTTAAACTATTTACCTATTAACATAAATAGGAAATGGTTATTTTCGCTATAAAATTAATTCTCTTTTTTAATTAGAGAGTGTGCTTGCCTTTTTTCCAATGTGGACTGATCTGCGAAAAGTTTAGAACCACACTGTATAAAAAATAGATTTAATATAATAAATATATTTTTATTCCATTCTTTAATTTTTACGTTCATAAAATCCTTGGTAGTAATATGTTGTAAAAAGATTTGAATTTTTAACAAGACTGTAATCTCCATTGATGCATATAATTCACTTCCTTACCTTGCATCTTATCAACCGACTCACTACCTCTATTTAGTTTATTTTCAAAGATAAAGTCCTTTGATATTATCCAATTTAATTCAATTTAATAGAGCTCAGCGCTGGTATTGATAATTCAAAAACGAACTTGCTTCAAAGATTATTTACGTTGATCAAATTCATGTGTAAAAAGTCTAAAGGCGAGTCTTAAAAGCGTACTCGATAAACCGAAAAACGGCATACAATCAGAAGAATAATGGTGATAACAAAATCGATTTTAAGAAGTTCTTTAGTCCCTTTGGTCATTCGTTGTTCTCATGCAAATCTTGTTTACACTTTACAGGCCAGAGTAAAGCAATCAAATCGAACTTTGAACTTACTTTTAACAAAGTTTGCCCTTAAAATATATCTTTAGTACAATTTAAAATGATTCTAATGCTTAGTACATGTGCAACTTGAAAAACAAACCCATTCCTGCTCTAAGTCTTATTTGTATTAAAATATGAATTGAAAGAGTATAGTAAACAAAAATATGACATCGAAAACTAGAGATTTGTATTCATTTAAATTCAAATTATTAAATTTGTTTTACTCTCAGAAAAGCTTTTAGTATTTCACTCGACTTTGTGTATATTTTATTAGAGAGTCAATTTAAAAACTTTGCACTAATACCAAATTAACTACCTACTTACTAAGTTTTAAAAATCAAGAAAAAAAATAGGTTTTGCATTTACATAGCTAAAATAACGTCAATATGTACAAGTACATTTCTGTATTCAGAATAATTTTATGTTTGTGTAAAATCTCAAAGCAACGTTCACTCACTGTTAAAACTTAAACGTTATCCTAATAAACACTCAGCTCATATCAAAATAGACACATAATTTCCTTTTTATACAGTCGACAACTGTGGCAGGTAAATCTTCTGACAATTAAAGATAAACTAAACGCAGATCAAATTAACTTATTTTAAGCATAATAAAGCCTTTTGCATGAAGGATTTTCCCAACTTATTTACTTGTTTGCTATAAATATTTACTTCAATTTACGAATACATGTATTATACTGTACACTTTATCTCATATAAGCTTTAATTTCAGACATATATGCTAGATCCCTATGCGATTATAAAATGAATAGTGAGATCCTATATTAAAGTTCAATCCCGTTATAAGCAAATATTAAAAATACAAAGATGCTTTTTATTTTCGTCAAACCCAAATTAAATATTCGGTAAATTTTATATTAAACTTAATTAAAAACTAGACTATGTCCTGCTATTTGATTTGTTTTCTTTTAAGTCCACTTATTTGCTATAAATTTAAAATTTAATTACTTATTTTATGTCTAGTTTGCCGCCTATGATAAAACTTTATTAACGACACAATAATTAAAAGCGTAATGCAATCGGACGCAAGGCAGTAATTAATTAATCTATATGTTACCTTCTTACTCTGACGAAAATAACACAGATTTATAGCAGCAAGTAATTCCAGACAAAGACAAAAAATTTTCTAAAACAAATCGTGCAGTGGGTACACCATGATAAATGGTGACGTGGGACATCAAAATGTACCTGGAAGTTAGAAGAGAGAAATATTGTAACACGTGTATTGTTAATATAAAAATTAGGGAATAAATAAAAAATATTGTCGTAGAATCGAATTTGTTTATACATCGACCATGCTTTTGTCCATTTTTTATATAGGACCTTCACCAAGAATTCTTTAAATTATCTAGCAATTTTTGATATAGGAAATAAAAATGTTTCTCTAAATGGAAATAAAACAGAGTGCTATGATATACTTCCTCTAGTCAGCGAAAAGCAAAAAATAAAGACAACAACATCCAATAATGTAATACAAGATTTGAAAGGTATACAAATAATTTTAAAATAATAACCGGAAACACCGGAAAGCTCAAATGTATTATGAATAGGTTATGCAAAAGCAGTAAGAAATTCGATCTGAAAAAACAAAGTATATGATTGTTGATAAAGCTGAAAACAGGCTTATATTGAAACTGTCGTAGGGTTTATTAGCTATTTTTATTCCAATATTAGAAATTGTGAACATAAAATTTACCACAGACTGGCTGTGGCCAAAGCGGTGACACTTAAACTGACGGTAGAATGGAAAAACGTGGTAATATGTCGAACGAAACTCCAACTAATTAATAAAGAACCTAATTTGCCCTATTGTCACATATGCAGCTTGAAAAATCAAGCAAAAGGACGTACAAAAAATCGATGCTTGAGAAATATTGGTTTATAAACGGATACTACGAATACTTTGGTCAGCTTATCAAACGAACGGTTTTATCCTACAAGAATTTGATATTGGCACACGTCTTAACTACCAAGCTCAGCAAATCTTTGACTATTTTGGCCCTAGCGCAAGAAAGTCAATGAAGCGACTTGTGATGAAGGGGGAGCATATAGACGAATGATTATTGAGACATTGAATAACCCTTTGCATCAAGATAACATAGATGACTTGAGTGATAATATAAGAGAAATAATAAAAATTTTAATCAGGGAGGATAAATTCCAAGTGAGATAGGATTAGTGCAGGAACCAAGAACATAATGGAAGAAAGATGTATAGTCTCCTTCTTCTCTAAATTTTTATCTTTCTTCCATTATGTTCTTGGTTCTTGCACTGATCTTAATTGCCAAGAACTAAAAGCAATAAATCAAAGAATATTACTGAAAGTTAGAAACGCCGTCCGAAAATACAACTTATTTAAAAATATATGAAGAAAAATAAGAGAATAAAAGTAATGGGATCAAGACTATCCATTAAAAGAAAAAACATTTGTAAACTGAAAAATTAGAGCGTCGCCATAATAACAAAGAGACAAGACCTACTGCAAGTGGCTAATTTAAGTTAATTCAATCTATACACTAGTAGAAAATCGGATAAAGAACTAGGAAGAGAAGGGATACAAGTTTTATTCCAGGATTCCGAAAAAATACCCGAATTTACTATTCATGAAATGGGAAGCGCCCTAAAACAAATAAAAAATTAGCGAGCTGGAGAAGAAGATAGAGTGTTTGAATCAATCAAGGGTTGAGAAGAAAAACTGCCACAAGCTATCCAAACTCTATTAAGACCAGTGTAATTCTGCTTTATAAAAAAGGTGACATTAAAAAACTAGAGAACGCTAGACCATTAAGTCTGCACCAACCAAAAGAGCAGGCTGGTTATGGAAAAGGATTTGGAACAAAAGATCACCAATAAGTTGTGAAAATTCTAATTAAAAAATCTATAGAATATAATATCCACAAATCCAGAAAGCGTTCGATTTTTTGAACTTTGGGCAATCCTGAATGCTTTAGAGCAGAGGTGGTCAACCCCTAGAATATCTCGGAAAATATGCATCAAATTAAAAAATGTTTTTGATAAAAGTTTGAGGACAACCGATTTTGTCAAAAATTTCCATATTCTATCTCAGGGGACGGAAAACGCAGTCATAAAATAAAAACTCCCATTTTTTATTACAAATTCAGATCTTACGAGAAAAATACATAACTTTCACTCCACACAGTGTTTTGTAATAATCGTAGGTGGCGCTGTAATTGCATAAAAAAATTGTCGCAAAAATCGTTTTCCTGCAATTACAGCGATGATTAAAAAGTATATTTTTAAATAAATTGATTAAATTTATGCATTCTTTGTCGCACAAACTGAATATGCAAAAAAGTGGGAGTTGCTTCCTTCCTTAAGGAAAGGAATATAAATTTCAAAACTAAAACCTCCACTTCTGATTGCAGAAAAGTATAGATAATTTTTTTTAGAAATACATTTTTTTTATCATAGTAGATGGCGCTGTAATCGCAATTCTTGCAATACTTTTTTCTGCAATTGCAGCGCCATTTACGATTATAACAAAAAATATTTCAAATAAAAGTTATGTCTTTTAATCCTAAAAATCTGCATTTTCAAATAAAAATGGGGATTCGTATTCAACATTTTAAGGCTAAGCCCCTCCCTCGCCTTATAGCGGTAGGGTGGAAAATAATTGATAAAATTGGATGCAAAAAACTAAAAACTTTACGAACTTCATGATTACGATATTTTTTTTACTTCGTAAATAAGAGTTTACCCAGTTAACTTACCTATATATAGGAACTACTTAAGTTACTCGTAAAGTCAATTTACCTGAAAACAAAAGAAATATATTTAAATATTTTGACGAATAAACTTAAAATAATACTAAATTTGATGTAGACAAAATGGCTGACGATATTTCAGATAGAACTGTTATATAAAACGTTAAGTAGGATAAAAGACTGTTTTTTACTCTTTATTACTTTAGACAGGAACATAACCACATTTCATCAATTATTGGCTGATAAGATATATCTTTACAATTTCTTTTTGTTGAAATATACATATGACAGGAATAATTTTGGTAACAATATTGCCTAAGGTTTTAAATAGTTAATTTTACTTTCATTTACAAAGTAAATTAAAGTATAGTAATCGCGACAATTTTCAAAATCGAGATTTTTGCGGAAGTATCCGTTTTCGACCTCCCTTATTCAGAAAAAGTTGATTTCGAAGTGGTGTCTGTGTGTCTGTCTGTCTGTGTCTGTCTGTCTGTGTCTGTCTGTCTGTGTCTGTCTGTCTGTGTCTGTCTGTCTGTGTCTGTCTGTCTGTGTCTGTCTGTCTGTTTCTGTCTTTCTGTGTCTGTCTGTCTGTGTCTTTCTGTCGTTG
>JARJDX010096926.1:0-11970 GCA_030264735.1 Gymnusa sp. GC000175
AACTATTAACTTTGTTGCGAAACAAACCAATACTTTACCTTACTATCGCATGATAAAATTGCCATCCCATTCCACAAATGTTTAAATAATCCAAATAGTAAACCTTTCGCTGCACGAAATTTTACCAACGCCTGACCAAATTTAAGTTTAGTGGTATGATTTCCTCAATTGTTTTGGAATAAAGCCTGCCCACAAAAAAGTGGCACTTTCACATACGCACGCAGGGGACCCCAAAAGATGTATTTATCATATGATAAAGTAATAATGAGTGTGTAGTTTTTATGGACTTATTTAAATAATAGTTTCATTTTGTGTACATTATAAATAAATTAAAAACACTTTAAAATTTCATCACTACTACTTCAAAAACAAATTTCTTATAAATTGCTTAAAATAAAATAAAACATATATTTCCGTAGACCAAATGTCGTGTAGCCCAAATGTCGTGTAGACCAAATGTCGCGGTACATCAAAGGTCGGTAGACCAAATGTCTGTAGACCAAATAAGACTTATTTATAGACCATTAGATGGCCTACATAAAAGTAATTACAATATTAAAAAACAGCTTTCCGTTGCGGTCATTAAAGATTTTCAACTTTTGAAAAAAGCAGAAAAATTTTAAAAGAAAATCGAGGTAAACCAAATTGCTTGGATCACCTGGAGCCTTACTTTTGTATAGACCTTTAAACGATCTTTTAGTTTCGATTGATTTTTTTTGTCAAACCGACAGTTTTAGAGATATCGTTTTTTATTTTTGAACTTTAAAACCCCCACGACGCCGCACGGTTGGTCTAAAACAAAATTCGTGAACCTGGGAAGGTAAAAAAAATCGTATATTTTTTAAAATGTCAAAAATGGGTCAAATTAGCACAAATTACACATACCTAATAATGATTTGATGATTTTTGACACAAAGTTTAAAATACAACTTTCTTTCTTCTTCTTTTCGAAATAAATTTATTTTGCTGATCATAAGCTTTAAATTTAATAGCCTATTGGAACATAAATCAGCAAGGCAGGAAAAAAAGAACACTGTTTGAAGACCGAATTGAAAATTTGAAAATCCTGATAAAATTTGTATAAAACTGAACATTTGTCTTACTGGCCAATAATATATATCATAAAACAAATACTGAAAAATAAGATTTTATATTTAAATTAAAGTTTAATGAAAGATTTTCCATACTATATCCACAATAAATCCACAGTTTGAAATAATATGATCGTCACAAATTTCAAACCATAAATATAAAACTGTGATTACCAGTATTGGCATAATAAAATATAAAAACGAATATTTTACTATTTTATTAAATTTTTTACTTAGTTTATGAATACTATGGTATTTTGGCGATTGGCTATAATCGCAAATATCATTAAGAAATGTTTCATATATATCAGATTCGCTTCGCATTTTCATAGCTAAAGATTCTGAAACCAATATGGTGCTTATTGCGCTTAAGTCATAAAATAAATCGTTAAAGTTGAATCCATAATTTTCTAAAATTTAATTTTAATAATGTTTAATAAAATTTTAATAATAAAAAGCAATTAATTCGGCTTACTCAAGTAATACAAAAGATGTCCCAACGAAAACAGTGAAAAAACAAAATTAAAACCCAAATATAATCCAAATAAAATTTTGGATTTTCTTGAATTACCATGTGCCCATATATGAAACAATTTAAAAAACTTAACACTTTGTTCAAGTAAAGGAACTGTATTTGGGTACATGTTGATAGCTTGAAAAACAAATTACAATAAAACAGACAAAATTAATTTTTAATTACAAAATCGAAAAAGTCATTTATAAATATTTAATTTTAATCTTGTAAAAAAAAATATTTTTTTATTTCCTTTTTTTTGAATAATTACCAAATGGATATTATAATATAATCATATAAATTACAGATCATTATTTTTAATTTTTGATATACTGAATTTCTACCTTAGAAAAAACACCATAATATTTCTTATTTATATTAAGATTCTTCTTCTTCTTTAGCCTTTATTCATTTACTCCTCTTTCAGATTTTTTCATATGTTTCTATCTCCATGGGGAGCGCGTTCCCATGAGGTGGATAGGTAAGTTCTGGTCAGATTTCACAAATCAGGAAGATAGCTAAATGATAGGAGGAGGAAAGGATTGGACCAACAGACATGGTGGAGAGTAGCGGCTCTAATGAAGTTGGGGATCAAAATAATCGGTAAAGCTACATCATGAACAGCTCAAGGCGTGGGGCAAATATAGCCGAAGCGGTAAGAGTACTGCGACGGAGAAAGCAATGTAAAACTACCTCAAAATTCCTATTATAATTAACATGACTGACAAAACAAACAATACCGAAAGCTCTTTAATGCGCAGAGGGTGAAAAGAATCTCCGGGTCAACTACGAAAATAGGCACATAGAATGTGAAAAGTATATTTGAAGCAGGGCACATTATGTGACCGAGAAATAACTAGACTGAACGAAACTCTTCTGGGAATAAGTGAGATGCGATAAGAAGGAACGGGGAAATGTAGACTTAGTGACCGCACAATATATTAATTTGGCAATACCCGCAAACACCACAGAAATGGGGTTGGAATCGTTCTAACAAAGAAAATGTCAGAGAAAAATCTTGTAGCTTACTCGGACAGAGTCATGCTGCTTCAGCTAAAATCTTGATCAGTAGACGTAAACACCTTGCAGATCTATGCTTCAACAGCAGATAATAAATATGACGTAATCGAAGACTTTTATGATCAAATTACTTCCGTCATGAGGTAAAAATCTTATAGATCTACGCTTCAACAGTAGATAGAAAGGATGAAGTAATCGAAGACTTTTATGATCAAATTACTTTTCTCATAAAGTACACTAAGAACAACGAGCTAACAATAGTACTAGAAGATTTCAAAGCAAAGGTTTGACAAGGAAAAGTATATGATATTTTTGGCTAGCATGTACTTGGTAATCGAAACTAAAAGGGTGACCGCCTTATACAATTCTGCTAAGAAAAATATTTTATATTTATTAACACCTTCTATAAACTACCTCTTAGGAAATCTTTAGCCGATATACCCACAAAGATTGTAAGGAATCAAAGAGAGGTATCGTAACTCCATATAATCCATAAAAAACATATCCTAGAGCAGACGTTTATTTTGATCATAACCCATTAATATGTACACTTGAACTTAGAAGTAAAGAAATTACGCAAAATTACACGTACACCCAGGTTAGATATGGAAAGGATAAACGAGGTCACTGTCAAGAAAAGATAACATACATATTTTGATAAAGACGTAAATAATATAAAAGAAATAACGAAACTTAAAGAAAAATGAAATGCAATAAAATAACTAATTTGCAATGCTTTCAAAGATAACTAAATTAAGGAAAGACAACCAAGCAAGAGTGGAAAACGCAATATATTCAAATTCCATTAGAGCAAATAGGAAAAATGAAACAAATAGATAGTGTCAAATAATGGAAAATAAATGCAATCATAAGAACTTAAATTAGAGAAGCCAAATAATGTTGGTTATTAGCCAAATGCATTGAAATAAAAAAGCTAGACCATATCTACGACAACGTACATCAAAAAATTAAAAAAATGCTAGAAGCGAGAAATAATACAACATCGAGTCTGGCAGACAAGAGCGGTATCTTGGTCACGGAAACCTAGCACAAACTAGGATCAAAAATTCAAAAGAAAGGCAGAAGGACCAGACGAAATACCAATAGATCAAACTGATCGAAAAAGACAAAATTAACATTTTGGTAAACCTTATAACACCGGAATTATACCAAAATAATGGCTGACATCAAAATTCATCCCATTATAAAAAAAACATATGGCAAAAGAGTGCTCCTATTTCCGAACCATTAGTCTAATGGGTCATACCCTAAAAGTATAAACAAAAGCCGAAAGCAGATATCAGTAAAACGCAGTTTGGATTTCGAAGTAATCTGGGTACAAGAGAAGCATTTTTTGAAAAGATTGTCATAATACAATGATGCCTAGATATGAATGTAGACCCGTATATTTGCTTCATCAAGCAGAGGTCTGTATTACAACGACATACAAATAATAAAAAACCTATATTGTAATTTGAGCCTAATTAAAAGTAGAAGGACTAGACTCGAACGAACAAATCTCCACATCGTAAGGTTAAATATTCATTCAGAGTGCTTAATTAATAGCGACAAGCACCAGTGATCTTCAAGGCATGTTGCAGAATATAAGTACAGTTAGTAAATTCTTTTCTTTCTTCTTATTCTTCTTGGTTTAGGCTTACATCATATTTTTTCAAATTTACGCCTCTTGTGACACTGAAGCCCAGCTGTCCGTCCTTTCAGCGTTTTGTTGGTCTGCCCTGAGGCTTTTTGGTGTTTGGTATTCTATCTCTCGCCGCTAAGCTATTCTAGTGTAATAGACGTGCTCGTTCCAGGCTCCCTGTCTCTGCCTTGTCCATCGGTCTATATCTTTTAGGTCGCATATTCTTATATCGGTATTTTGGATTCTATCCCTAAGAAAGTTTACTGTTATGCTTCTGAGAGTTTTTATTACGTTTGTTCTTTGTTTTACTCGTTTCTGCTCTGGTCTCAGTGAAATACATCAGATGCAGGTTTTGTATATTCTGATCTTGATCTTGATTCATATATTAGTTTTTCCAGAAAATGTCTCTAAAAGACCCTGATCCTCTTATGGCTTTGTTGATTTGGCTCTGTACTTCTGCTAGTCTGTCTTGGTTGGCTGATACTTTTACTCCGAGGTACTTAAATGCCATTACCTGTTCCATGCCTATATCACTAATGGCTAGTTTGCATCTCGTAGGTTCTTTGGCCGTCAGGAAGAATTAATGTTGTAATCTTTAGAGTTGATCTTAATTTTTAGCTATTATGATGTCGTCTGCGTAGCACAGGATTGAAATTTTTCCTTTATTGGTTTTGCATCCGGGTCCTAGATTGCACAATTTTTCTATTATTTTGTCCATAATAAGGTTAAATATTATTGAGCTTAGAGAGTCCCCTTGCCTTATGCTGGTCGATATCGGGATATTGTTAATTGGGATATTCTTGAGAATTTGTAGTGTTTGGTTCTTCGGCCGTCAGGAAGAATTAATGTTGCAATCTTTGGAGTTGATCTTAATTTTCAGCTATTATGATGTCGTCTGCGTAGCACAGGATTGAAATTTTTCCTTTATTGGTTTTGTATCCGGGTCCTAGATTGCACAATTTTCCTATTATTTTGTCTATAATAAGGTGAAATATTAAAATTAAAATTTATTCTAAGAGAGTCCCCTTGCCTTATGCCGGTCGGTATCGGGATATTGTTAGTTGGGATGTTCTTGAGAATTTGTAGTGTTTGAGTGGTTAGGCATGAGTTTAGCGCTTGGATTATTCTGATGATTTTCTTAGGTACTTCTTTCTCTCCTAATATATTTAAAACGTCATTAAAATTGATTCAGTCAAAGGCTTTGGTTAGGTCTATGAAGCACATATATACCGGTTTTAAGAATCCGATTGATTTTTCTGCGATCTTTCGAAACACAAATATTGCATCTGTGGTAGATCGGTTTTTCCAAAATCCATGTTGTTCTTCACTCAATAAGACGATTTCTGAGAGAAAGGTGTCAACGACGCCTGTGAATAGTTTCATTTCTGCGCTGGAAAAGGTTATTCCTTAGTAGTTCTTAGGTCGCTTTTTATCTCCCTTTTTAAATACAGGTATGGTGGTACTTTTCTTCCAATCGGCTGGGATTCTTTCTGCATTTATGAGATTTTGGAACAGTTTGGTCATTTGAATGGCTAACTCTTTAGCTCCGTACTTTATAAATTTATTGTGTATTTTATCTGGTCCTGGTGTTTTCCTATTTTTAAGGTCTTTGGAGACTTTCTCTACAAGGTCGATGTGCATTTTTACCCCTTCGGATGTGTTCATTTCTACATCTTGGTGTTCAGGTTGTTAATTGTCGTATAGTTTCCGAAAGTAGTTCTCCCATTCTTCATTTGTAATTAAATGTGTATTGATATACACGTTTACTTTCTGTTTTCTTCGACGCAGCTATGCCCATATACTCTTTTGTGTGCCATGTAGGTCGTGCTGCATGTCAGCGGTGTATGTTGCCCAGAATTATGTTTTTATTCTTATAATTTTTGTTTTTGTTTTGTTTTTTGCTTCCTTATAACTTTGGAGTTCTTTTGTTTTGGATACACTTTAGGTATGTTATTTGTTTTATCTCTGTTGAAAACCATAATGTGTTGTTTTTGTTTGCGTTCTTATTTACTTTTCTTCTTCCAGGAGCTTCGTTTGCGGCAGTGTTCATATTGTGTTTGATTTTGTTCCAGCTTGTTCCCTCGACATCCGCGTCGTTAATGCTGTGTTCTCTTAGTTTTTGTGCTAGTCAGTTTTTGTAAAAGTTTCTTGTGGTTATGTCCTATATGTATTCTTTATTGAATTTTTCTTGGTAAGTTGGTGGTGGTTTCTTTTTCAGCTGCGTGGTCAGTCGGATTTTACCCAGTACTAGTTTATGATCTGACCCAAAGTTTGCTGAAGTTAATGTGCGTACATCCAATATCTGTATTTGGTGGATTGCTTTGTTTGTGATGATATAGTCTATCATAGGTGTTTTCCGCGAGTATTCGACCAGGTTACTTTGTGTTATGGTTTGTGTTTAAAGTATGTGTTATTTATTCTAAGCTTGTTTTGCGCACAGATTGTTGTGAGTGTTTCTCCGTTGTTATTGGGATGCGCTTCATTATATCTTTGCTTTATTACTTGTAGTATCGTATCGCTGATTTCCACGTTAAGGTACCCCATAATAATTATTGTGTCCTGTAAAAATTCCGTCCATTTCGTTCTAGAGGTGTTCATTAAACTTCTCCGTTTCTTTTATGCTTTTATTGGTGTCAGGTGCGTAGACGCTAATGATATATATTTTCTCTTTTTTTAGTGTTAATGCCTACCGTGAGGATTCTTTTGTTGACATAGAGAGTTCTGTCTATGTTTTGCTTATATTTATCATGTGTTAGTATTTCTATTCCAGCCGTTGCTCTTTTGTGCTTTTCATTTCCACTATACTTAAGTATGTATCCGGGATACGCTGCTTCTCCTTTCCCTTTGCACATATATACATATATTAATTTTCTGCCATTTCTTTTAGGATATCCTTCTCTATCCCATTCGAAGTTGATAGCCAAATCTACGGACTAAAAATAAATTTAAAAAAGACCAAAGTGATGATTATTAAAAAGAACCCTAATAATAACAGCCCATCTATTATTGCAAATAACATCTATATAGATAGAATGACTAGTTCAATCAATTCTTAGGGATAAGAATAGAAGAGAAGTAGAGATCAGAACATGAAGGTTAACAAACGCATTAAAATTACAAGAGCAGCCTTCGTCAAAATAAGAAAGTTTCTGATTGATAGAAATCTCAACTTAACTCTGCTAGTACGAATAATGCGTTGCTATGTATGTATTCTCGACACTGTTATACGGCATGGAGGAGTGGATGCTTAAGAAAGCAAATATCTATCAGGCAGACAAAAAAATAAGTTCAGTAAATTGTTCTTGGTTTTTAACGAGAAATCTGAATCTGCAATGAAAAATAGGGGTTCCCATTAAAAAAAATTGTATTTAGCGACAACAGCGCTACCTGGGAGAAAAAAAAATAATACATAATTATGGCCCCCTTACGTACGATTATTTTTTACCCAGGTCATTTCTGCGTAAAATGTTCTGTTTTTGAAATATTTTCAAAAAACATGTTAAATGCCCCACCCGGTATTCCAAAGCCTACAAAATATTTAATTTTTTAAAAAATGCAATATTTTTATTTGCTGATTAATTTTTTTGGATTCAATCAGGTCAAGTTAAGACCAAATAAATGAGTATTTGAGAAAAAAGCTAAAATATAAGCTTAGATGACGGATAATGGAATAAATAAAAAAATAATCAAAGAACCTAATTATATGAAGAAGGTCGTTAAATTTTTAAACATAAATTATAACAGTATAAATAATAAAAATGAAGGTGTACTCACCACACGACTTTCTTAACAAATTTAAAACATATGCGTTACTTTAAAAAGAAAAATAACTATATTGTATTATCAGACAATTAGGTTGGCAGTATGTCTCTGCAACTTCATTTTGTTGTGTAATGTGTGTTGGCAATAACTCGGATAGTGACATCCGTCATTTTTGAATGATAAATAACCTGCTTCATTAATTGTCAGCTGATTATAATAACAGTATGTCTCTGCTACTTCATGAGAATAAATTTAATAGAACGTTATTTAGCAACTAACAAAGATGACTTCTTAAAATGTTAAATGATGAGAATATTTAATTTTAAATACTTTAGTACTCCCATCTTGAATTTTATTTTAACAGCAGATTTCAGTTTTCTTTATTGAATTAAGTAAATTTCATATAAAACTTCTTTATGTATCTTTTATAATTATGAAAAAATTTTGTTCTTTTTAAAAAATTGAGATTATCACTTTTTTGTAATAATTTTTAAACTATTTGGAATTTCGAAAATATTTTAATAGAATCTTAAGTAACCACAGACATTTACACAACATTGTTAATTAAACCAAGTCTCTACCTCTAATATTAATCGTGGTAGGCTACTTAATTTGGACCACCCTGTATGGAGGTCTAGGAACATTTTCTGTGGTTTATTTGTGTCGCTGAAAAATGGCTCCCAATAAACGAAGATTGCTACGAAGGATTTTAATTAGTTATCAACTGCCTTTGAATAAATCAAATTGATTATTGTAACAAGCTTCTAATTAAAAATTAAATTATAATAATAATTAGTCTTTAGTATTATTATTTTTTTAATATATTTGTATATTTTAATTAGTGAGGTTGCGACTCTACAATTTCCATCGTGTCACTCCTTTTTTCCAATTCTGTTGCTTTCGCTACAAGAACTTGGCACGTCCTAATTTGTCCTTTCCAAACGTCAAATCCGGTTAACAATTAAAAAAAATTCAATTTAATTTCACCCTTGTGTATATATTTTTAATTAACGCCCGCTGCTCCTCCATCAGTCTGTCGCACCGAGCATACAGAAAAACTTCACCCAACTTTCTACATCTCGTTAAAATCTGTTCGAGGCATAAAATTTTCTCCAAATTTTCTATTGTTACTTTAAAAGGAAAAAAACGTTTTCATTTATTTAAATTAAGTTTGGGATGTAATGCGCTTTGCAATCTCTTACATTAATTCTCCTTGAATAATTGCTCTTATTTGGTTTTTTAATTTAGGTACACAACTCAACCCAGAAGCATTAATTTATTACGGCGATAAATTAAAATTTTTAACACATAATGGGGGCAATGAGAATAACTAATGAATCAAAAAATAAACTTTGGGAAGCAAAGGAGCGTTATAAAATTTTTATATATTGCCGATTTTTGAACACGTTGTTGGGCATAAATTTTATTTATTTATTTTCATAAAATTAATCCACGAGTGCTGTGCTTCTTTTGCTGAGCATAGTAAAGTAATACAAAATTTATTTATATTTTTTCAAAGAGTTTTTTCCTCGCAGTCAATTCATTTTTGCATACGTGGCAACCAATTTTTAAAACAATCTTCCCGAGTTAGTTATTTCATTTTTTATGCGTCTTTAGGCGATGTAAAACGTAAACCAAAACCATGTAGTAATGTAGGGCTATTAACAAATACTAATATTATGACCCGAAGACCAGGGCCGGATTTAGGCCGATTGCCCAAATCGAGCCCCGCGCTTGAAAGGGCCACGGAGCACAACAAAATTTATATATTTAAAAATAGTACCTGTTACAAAAATAAATGTCTAGTTTTTTTTATTCAGTAAAATATAGTTGTTTTATATTTGGTACAGATTTTTTAATCTACCTAGTGGTTCATGACTTTTAATTCTTACAATTGGATTTTGGATTTTGATTTAAATAAATATTTAAAATCTCTTTTTTAATATGTAAATTTTAACTGTTAATTAATTTTGTTATTTAAAGTTTGAGGGGCCCCGCAAAAAAATCCAATCGGGCCTCGCACTTACTGGATCCGGCGCTGCCAAAGACTTTGGGTTTAGCCATCATTCTCCGGCTCCGCATTCCGTGTTTTAAATGAAAATCTTTGGGCTATAAAATGTTAATTATTGTTTTTTCTTGTATTATATAAGCGTTATATATGCGACTTTATATTGTCCGACAGAAAAGGAAAAAAATGCTTCCTTAATGTTCTTCATTCCTACTCGTTCCTCAATTTTTGCCGTTTATCCCTTATTATTATTCTTCCTTCCATATCTTCTTTCCTTCTTTTCTGGTCATTCTTTCTTCCTTGGCCTTCCTTTGGGTTATTATATCTTATCTTTTAGGTTTCATTCCGACATGGCATTTTGCATTCCGCTCATCTATGTTGCTCTAGGACCTAGAAATTAGGTCCGCCTTTTTTACCTCTCTTTAACGGTGACCAATTGATAATTTGTCTGAAGATTCGTGTCTTGTTTACCCTCTCGACGTGTCCATACCAATTGTAAAACTCCATCTCTTTTTCTGTCCAGCCTTCAGTTTTCATTTTAGTTCCTAGGTATATCTATTTGGTACATGCCTGTCAAAGCCTGCCAAAGCCAGGGTATAAAAAAGGAGTAAACAAGGGGAGTAAAAACAGAATGTACGTGGCCCGGGTAATAACATCCTGTTAGGGGTACAGCGAAGCTACACCTTGCAGGATGGGTGGTGAAACAATAAAGACTAGGTGAAAAGTTTATATAAATTTACTATTAAATGGGTGTACAAAAATCGCTTAAACCAAAATCTTGATGATAAGTGTGACATATCAGACCAAGAATCTATGTACACAAGTTATATAAGCCCTTAAGTCAACAGCTAAGGAAACCTTCTGTATTGGAAATTAACTTTAAAAGAGACGCCGTCTAGCGGTAGATCGTGAACTAACTCGAGTCGGTAAACATTCATTGTATTCATAGAGAACTCTTATGACAAATAAGTGTTTTAATTGTTAAATTTTAAATATTTTTTTGTTTTGTGTGAAAACACACAAAAATACTCCTTACATTTGCTTCTAACCTGTAAATATTACTGAATGATACCGACTAAANGTGTCCATTGACAGATTGATCGCAGCGCCACCACTAGGTAAACTTAATTCCCAACAGCAAAAATTAACACAAAATAAAAAAACAAAAATGGCTAATGCCAAAAACTAAAATGATAAAAGTACTACAAAATGGAACAGATAAGATTTAGAAACATAAGGGACATAGGAAAAGAAATAAAAAGATAGACAAGATGATCAGATACTAGAAAGCCAATCAAAACCCAAAAAAAAAACACCACAACTAGGCTATAAATATGAGTAATTGGAGTCAACACTACTCTCAAAAGCTCAAAGAAGATGAAACTCTTAAACAATGGACAAAAATTATAAAAACAGCAAGGAAAAAACAATAAAACGCTCAAGACGTCGGCGCAAGATGGAACCAAGTACAATTAGTACTAGTACTAAAATATAATTTATAAATATTATTTGTAAGAATGAAAAACAAAAAAACATCAAGGATGGCTTATTTCAGATCTAATAGAGCGCGTCAATCATTCAGCCTTTTGAGCTTTCGGTTCGTTTCCAACTCCTACTTACTTCTTTATACTAGTCTACTAATGGCAGCGATCCGACCTCGGCTATAGGCTAGTTTCCAAACTGCTAATCTGGATATCGCAGAAACCCTATCATGGTCCCCAGCTAGCATTCCGCTGCTACCTATAAACCCCTGTCGTTTTATCAGTCTGGAATCGCAGCGATCCGACCTAGGATGCCAACTGAAAACCAGCGACAACTTAACGATAAATTCTTTCCAACGATAACTTTTAAAAAAATATTTTTATTTTTATATTTTTGCCAATAAAATAAAAACCATTAGAGCTACGACAAAAATAGATACAGAAAATGAAAG